>PVJD01006550.1:0-96726 GCA_004026545.1 Mormoops blainvillei
CCCCCCCCTTCACCCCAACACCTTCAGGCTGCCGGCTTCCCCCAGAGAACGTCGGGGTCTTTCTGGAGACTCAGAGCAAACTCTCTTCAGGAAGTATTTCTCCAATTATCCAGCCAGGGAAAGGAATCCAACGGCATCATCTCCCTGCCTGACAAGACTTGTTTAGAACAAACTTAAGTAATAGGGAGGAGGTATATGTATTTTTTTTTCAATCAAGCAGTTAAATATTTATGTATTGCGAGAACCGACACTTCCTATTACAGCTGGAAGGCCTAAGAACCCTCTGATCCCTTCTCTTGAACAAGTTTGTAAATAAGGAGAAAGTGCCAACAGACATATGAAGGCGACAGATAGAAAGACAAGTTCCTTCATGAAGCTTGAATATTCTAATTTTCTGGTCCTGAGTTAAATTAAGTGTTTAAAATATGAATTAAATTTAAATTTAATTAGCATCAATTACCATACACTATCAACCAATTAATCACCCAACACCTTCTTTCCCTCTAAAGATATAACAACTATATACGAGATCTGTCAAAATGAAATATAATTAATGGGCTGCCAAGGATGTGTTTTTGAGAACAGTCCTTTCAAGAAGAAATTCTCTCTTTAGGAAGACTTGTTTCTCCTCCTCCCAAAGCAGTGATATTCAAATCAACTCCTGAAAATAATTAGACCCTGTAATTTGGGTTGATTAAGCTCTTTGTGCTTCTAAGAGATTGTTGAGGAGAAAAGTCTGTCAGTTAGCGACCGAGTGGCCTTGGAAGGCAGCGGATTAGCTCAAAAGGACATGCTAAGTACCCCAGAGAGAGAGAGAGAGGCCCCCCTGGAGAATGGCACGCACACGTGGGTCCCTTCTTGGCCAAGCTCTCCTCTGAGTCCCCATCTTGGATGGAACCGTAGCAGGTGATTCTGCTCCCAGCCAGAACTGGAGGGGCAGAGCCGGTTTAAGTGTTCGCAACCGTGTTGATATCAAAGGTGCCAAACACATGAGACATATAAAGAAACGCGACCTGGGTTCTCCATTGTGATAAGCAAGTCCAGAGAGCCCAGCCCACACCCAGGCCGGAGTTCCTCTGTACCTCCTTCCCGAAATTCTCCCTGTGGAATGCTTGACGTCCAGCCGGGGGTCCCGGGGAGCTGCCCCAGCTGCCCGCCAGTGCTGTCTGACCACATCATAAGTTTGAGGAGCCATTTCATCTCCAAAGTGGGTTCCTATTTGCTATCTCATTTCGCTGTCTCCACTGCTGCCAGCCTTGTCCATCAGCTCTCACCTAGTAACTACGAAATCCTCCCCGACGGTCTTCCTACGCCCACCCTAGATCCCTTCACCGTATTCTCAAAACAGCAGACAGGGTATTCTAAGATATAAATCGGATCTGCCAGTCCCCCGTTTAAAGCGCTGGGGTGGCAGCCCATCCCACTGGGGAATAAAACCAGTCTGTTTCTGTCCACGGACCTTGCATCTGTTTTTCTCTGCTGCTGCTGCCCCCCCACTCCTCGCGGCCCCCACTCTGCCTCAGGGCCTTTTTGCTCTGGGCTTTTCCTCTGCCCGGAATCCTTTCCTCCCAACTGTTAGCACCACGCTTCTTACTAACCTCAGGCACTTGCTGACTCAAATGCCGCTTTCTTAGTAAGCCCTTCCCTGACACTCTGTCTAAAATCGCCACCGATTCCTAGTCCCTGTCCCTGCTTCACTTTTCTCCATAACACTTATTATTACTTAATATCCTATATATTTCACTTATTTATCTTGTTTAATGTTGCACCCCCTCTGCACTCCGAGCTCCACGAGCCCAGCGGTCTGTTTTTCTCATTGGCATAACCCCAGCACATAGAATGTTATCTAGCATAAAGTAGGGTATTTGAAAGCATTTATTACATTAAGGAATAAATGAATGAAGTTGATTATTATAACAAACTCTGTGAGTAGGCAAAGAAAGACCCATTATCCCCACTTTGTAAATAAGGTAATAGAGGGTAAGGCAGGTTAAATGCTGTGCAGGAATGAGAATTCAGGTCTGCGGATGCCAATTTTGCTGCTTTCACATCACCGGGAGAAAGTCCTTGTAAGCCCTCGCATCCTGACCTCTCTCTAGGGACGTCTCCGGCCATTCCAGTCCCACTGAGTCTCCCAGTCTTGGAGCCTAGAGCAGTGTGTCCGTTCGCCCGTGGAACGGTACCAGGACCCTGGTCTCTACTGAGAACTTGATGTGCATTACATCATTGACCCCAAAGAGCTGCCCTATTGTGTGTTATCACCAGCTTTAAAAAAATCTTTTAACAAATGAGCAAGCCAAGGCTTAGAGAAATTAAAGGGCTTTCTCCACGGTCATACAGCTACTGAGGGCAGTGCCGGGATTCCAACCCGGCTTACCTCCTGTAACCCCTCCTGTAAGCTGCTTCTCCAACTTTACTGGCGTGGCTTCTGCCTGTGAGGAATCCCCAGCCTAGTTAACGCATTGCCTGAGCGCATTTTGACAGAGAGTATTAGTAATTATTCATGCCTTCTTTGCATCAGCATGATTTGTGTACCTGTGTTTGAACTATGCTTCCCATAGTATCTGATTTTCACATTAAGATGTTTTAGTTATGTTGTGAGGGCTTTGTGTTTATTCTGTCAAAAATAATATGCTTTGCATAATTACAAAAACAAAACATATTCATTATATGATGATTACAAAGCATAGGAAATCATACGGATGAAAATGAAAATTACCTATAGTTCTTCACTAAGCAATAAGCATTACTTTCACTATTTTGGTGTCTTTCATCCTAGTCTATTTGCTCTATTAGATTTTTCCTTTACAAAGTCATAATTATGCTGTATATGCTGCTTGTATTTTTTAATTCCACATATTGTAAGCATCTTTATATGATAAATACATATCCCCCTAAAACTTGATTATTTTTTATTAATCCAAGTAGGCTTTTATTTTTTTAATAACAAAAAGTCTGTTTAATAGCCCTCGCTGGTGTGGCTCAGTGGATTGAGCGTGGGCCTGCAAACCAAAGGGTCGGCAGTTCAATTCCCAGTCAGGGCACGTGCCTGGGTTGCAGGCCAGGTGCCCAGTAGGGGGCACACAAGAGGTAACCGTACATTGAAATTTCTCTCCCTCTCTTTCTCCCCACCCTTCCCTCTCTAAAAATAAATAAATAATTTTTTTTAAAAAAGTCTATTTAATAAAGAAATTACATATTTAACAGAAAAATTGTTGAAGCTAAAAGTTAAAGGCACAATGAGAGAGAGTCCTTCTTTTTAATCCAATTTTAACCCAATTCATTTTGCAAATCAATAAAACAAAATTCAAGAAAATTATTTTGAAGTTTTTCTTCACTGACAATTTTTG
Source organism: Mormoops blainvillei (assembly GCA_004026545.1). Classification (NCBI taxonomy): domain Eukaryota; kingdom Metazoa; phylum Chordata; class Mammalia; order Chiroptera; family Mormoopidae; genus Mormoops; species Mormoops blainvillei. The sequence goes on from PVJD01006550.1 coordinate 3,351, forward strand.
GAATATAAAGTTGATTATATTTTCCCATAGAGGAGCAATATTGAAATATGGGGTTATATTCCCATACTAGGATTCAGTATTCAAATAAATCACTCTTCTAGCCATCAATATGTCATAAATGCAAAAAAAAAAATCCTAAAGGTCTAAAAAGTCTTTACTAATTTAAAATACTATTCCCAGTTCCATTAAAAAGGCATAAATACATGGTACATATTAATTACAAAAGGCATTCCATGTGCTAATAAGTGCCCACACAGGAAGAAAATGTAATAGGGGACCTAAAACTGAAGCACTTACTATATTTAACATTAAGTAATTTTGTCATCTTAGAATTTAGGGTGTTGCTAAGGAAATACAAAGCACACGATTCTTTAAAAAGTTGTCCGGATATTTAAAAATATGTTTGGTATATTTTCCTAAAACAAACCGAGGTATTCAGCCACCTCACTAATTCTAGAGGTATCTCTTCACAACATTTTAAAAAGATTTGACATAATATATGTTCCCTTTATGGTCTCTTCCCTTCGTTTACCGAGAGCTGAAACTGTGAGGGCCACCTCCGGCGGAAGGTCCTTCTGCCCAGCGACTGTTGACCTTGCTGTTATTAGAGCCCCTTCTCGCTCCTGGGAAAACTGTAGAGGGAGCTACCTGGTCGGTGGCAGGCACCTTTAAAAAAGCTTAAAAACACGTTGCTTTGTGTTGAGTTGGCCGACAGGAATGAGGATAAACTGATGTTGGTTGTTCGCTGAGCAGAAAGCGCTATGTAAAGTTAACTGGAGCTGCTTCCCTTTAAGGTGCTCTTTCTATAAAGAAATCTGACTCAGCAAGATGAAATAAATCACACAACTGTTTTCCTGTCACTTTCTCAAGGCCGTTTTCTGGACCCGGTTTCGTGTGTTTGGCAAATGGTGTTAGCTTATCTGGAGGTTTGGGGGACATCCTGTTTATTAACAAGAGCTAATTAAAGCAAAGCCTAATTAAGAGAAGCTGGTCACACAAATACCTAGCATTAGGGCTGGACACAAGCACCCAATCCTTCAACCTAACACGTCATGGTGGGTATTTTCCGGGAGCAATGAGGTTCCAAAGCCTTCCTAACCAGGGGTACGCAGCATCTGAGAATACTCGCTCTAGTCCTTACTGAACCAGCAATAGTTTAGGAGTTACTGTGGATTAACCCTTGATTTGCTGCCTAGGGAAGGGGCTTCTGTGGTCTCTGGAGCACCCTTTGGCGTCATCGCCTGCCTGGGATGAAGCACTCTGTAGACCACTGTTTCTGTTGCAGCCGCTGCTGCTGATTTCGTACGTGGCTTTCGGTGGCCTGCACCTCCTGGCACCACTGGGCCTGCTGCACTAACTCCTGTGACAGCTGGCTCTCTGTGCAGAGGTCGCTGCGAAACCGAGAAGCATGCCTCTCCGCTGCCACCTCCCAGGCCTGGGCCTTCCCCTTTCAGCTCCTCTCTTTTCTCGTTTTCCCAGCATGCTCACGGCTGGCTCACTCAGTTGCTCCTGCCGGAATGCTTTTTCCTGGGGGGGCCAGGCGTGGGCCTTTGCAGCTGCCTCAGTTGGGGCTTTCTTTAGCTCCTGTAATGTCTGCAGCTCCCTGCACTGTCTCTGCCTTACCAGAGAGGTGTTCCTCACTGCCAGCCACTGCTGCTTCAAATCCTTCGCCAAGGGCTGCGTTTCAAGCTCCAAAGTTCGTTTTGCACATTAGGAGGATAATGCTGACCTCGTTCACAGGATCCTAGCACTTTCTTGTGCATAGTTGTTCTACTGATTTCCCATTTCCTCCTTATACTCCTTAGTTTTGTGGGTCAGCTTTCCCAGCAGGGATTTAGTGTCAGCCTGGGCGGGTCGTTTTCCACTGGTGAGCAGCCTCGCTCCCTCCATGACCACTTTTTGCTGGATTTGAGCTTCTTTCATTTGTTGGTCAAGCTTCAACACCTCCACTGTGTTTTCTATATGCCCCTGTCTTTGTTGGCCTCTCTGGCTTCAAAAAATTAATACTGAAAGGAAAATATGATTTAGGAAAGATACTGGAGGCCTCGGAAAACTTGCTCCCAGAGTCCCGCCTTCGTCCCACGGGTCATTGAGAGCAATGGCGACAGATGACCAGGAGGTAGGGTCAGGGGCCTGCCACGTGTGCAGACCGTGCGGGGGCACCTCGTCGCAAGTGCTCCTAATTGCAGGAGGCAGCACCATCCAGCACCCATGCAGATCACAGCTCAGCCTGGTCCTGACCAGGGCAGCCTTGAGCAGCACCCCGATGCCCACCTGCCAAGCAGATCCCAGAGGGGCACCGCGGTCCTGGGTGGCGCTCCAGACCTCAGCAGTGCCACTGTCCTGGAGGAGGCAGCCCTGGTCCACCCTCTGTGGGAGTAGAAAAAGTAAACCACAGGGCCCTTTCTCTGCAGCAGGAGCTCGGCCCCGTGGCTCTCGCGTTGTCCGATTCTCTGGGCGCCGCTGCCCACGCACTGCCAGGCGGGTCCCCACCACATTGAGCTCGCTCTCCTCTAGCCACCAGCAGCCCTGTCTCCAGCGGGGCCAGCTATCCGCCATCGACAGAGGTTGACTCCTGGCCCAGGTGGGCACAAGAAGATGCTCAAACATCCCTTGGCTCTCTGCCCTCCAGTCTGTGAGAATGGAGAGAAGCCTGGCCCACACTCTCTTTCACAGCACAGAATGCCGAGCGTGGAATGCAGTTCTCTCAGTAGCCATGTCTCTCTATGGTGACCAGAGTGGGTGGAGCCAGCTGAGCTGGGGGCGGGAACTTGGCCCCATTGCGTCTGTTGGTGTTGGGAACAGTTTTCTTGAAACAAAAAATATTCTAAAGTTTCTATGGTGGGTTTGGCTGCTGTTAATATCAGCTCCCATAGCTGGGCCTTGAGGTCCAAGTTCATCTCCAGTTCAAGGTCTAGGAGATACTGGACTTGAACTTGTCTGGCTTCTCACCATTGGGCTCCATGATCTTCATACTCCAACTGAACATAGCCTTCTCCTTGGTGAGCTCCCGCCTGGGAAGAGGTCTAGGACTCCAACAGTTCATCAAATCCTCAAAACTTGATTTTAATTGCTGCATGGTGTTCCATAAGTTGGAAGTACCAACATTTAGAGAATGGTTTCTCTATTGTCTAAAAAATGTGTTGTTTTCAATTTTCTTATACTTTGAAACTCCCTTCTCCCATTCCAAGCAGAGCATCTTGCTCCCTGGAGAGACAGCTTTGGAAATTTAATTTTATGTCTCTCCTTCTTGGAAGACATTAGGCAAGCAGGCAAGCATCGCCTGTCCGTGACGATGTAAGTCAATGCTCCTTGGAGCTGAAAGATTGATCAGATCTTTTATGATCTTGTCCAACAGTAAACTTTCGATGTACAAGTTACGAAGATTCGTTTTATGCAAAGACCCTGACACTTGAGCTACTCTCTAATTAGTATAATTAAGCACTCATATATTTGTTGAACTAGTAATTCAAATCACACTTGGGTGGTAAGAGACTTCAGAACAGTGAAGAGCATCATCTTTGGTCAATTCTCTCAATACTCCAAATATAAGCCCATGATGCCTGGACCAAGTTCTTTGCATCTCCTTTTCTCTTTCTAAACTATCCTATCTATGGGTCATTGCACAGTCTTTTATTTAAAAAAATTATATTTTCGAAATGAATAAGAAGAGGCTTAACTTAAGGTATTTTAAGAGACATAAAAGAGACCAACTCAAATGGATTCTAAAACAATGCAGGAGAAGGCACTGATTGGCACCAGTAATCTAAGATGGTGGTGTTACTGTAACCAGATAAAAATGTATCTCACAGAGGCCCTCTATGACCTGCCTACCAGAAAGTTCAGAACTAAATCTGTGTTTAATTACAGTAACCGCACCATCCTGGACAAATCCATCTCCCCTTTTGTATGACAGAATTCTCAGCTACTAAATTCCGAAAGCCATATATCTCATGAATACTTACAAAACATTTATCAGACTCCAAAATGGGCATTAACTTCTACTGAGATTTTACAGACGATACACAAATAACTTAAAATTGTCTTTGAGCACCCTACCTCTTGACAAAACCCAAGGGTGGACCCTGACACGGTGTCTCAGCGGCGGGAACGGAAGCAGTGCAGCTGGATCTGTGGAGTTGGGAGAGGTGGCGCTCAGAGAACGAGCCCAGACCGGCACCTCTCTCAAGGGGAGCTGCTGTGGTGTTCGTTGTCATTAATCTGTGCCTTGCGTAGCTGTTGCAGGCCAATCAGCTGAAGCCTGAGTATTTCAGTGACTGACTAAGGGGCCTATTTTATTTTACTATCAAAGGGAAGATATCCATGTGCTCTAGATATCAGAAGAGCAGAAGCAGGTTGGCATTCTGTGGAAATCCAGATGTATGACTTTCAGCTGTATCGATGTGGAAGGCTGTTATATGTGACAAAATAAGACAGCTTGAAATAAGACTCACTGTGTGACTCTGAGAGAAGTCACTTCACACCTATAAGCCTCATTTTCTCATCTTACAGAAACAGAGGCTGTCATCACTCTGATGGACACCATCTACAACTTCCTTCTCCTTGGTCACTTTCCAGTGGGGTGGCCATGTGACACAGCTCTGAACAGTAAGACACAGACATGAGTCTGCATTCCTGGAAAGCTCTAATTTCCTGACATGGGCACTAACTTTCCCCTTTATTTTATTTCATTTGTTTCCATTTTAGAATGCAGATGTGATGGCTGGGGCAGCAGCCATTCTGCTACTCTGAGGGGGCAGCTAAGAGAATAATAGACATTATAGCACTGATATCACTAAAGCATTGATTCAGCATTAGCAACTGCCTATCTCGAGACTTCTTGTCGCGTGAAAAAATTTGCTGTTGCTGTCACTGTCATTGGATTTCCTGCTGCTTGCAGTCAAAAGCCTTACAGATACAGTGTGTCACTGGGTGGGGAGGAGTCAATGAACAAACTTGCACAGTTGGGCATATTATAAACGCGGCGCATGCCGCCAAGGTGGTGAGCAATGGGAATGCCTGGAAACACAGCCCCCATTTGTGCTCAGAGGGGCTCTGAGTCTGTGCTTAGGAAAGCACTCGCTGGAGACCCTGGAGGGGGGAGTAATGAGAGGGAGGAGAGATGCCAGGATTGTCAAGCAGCTGCCTCCTCTGTTGAAAGAAAATCTGATTTTGAGAAAAATGAGTGAGCTGCAGAACACCCGCCCCTGCCCGGAGAAATTGATGAACTGACCTGCTGGGTGGAGTTGTTGCCTATTTGAAAGTTGGAATGTTTCTTCCAAAAACATAATTTTTATTTTAGCATAGTTCGTGTTAAACTTCCTTTTCAAGAAAAAATGGGGGTTGCTTGTGTTCCTTTTGTTTTGGCACTTGAGGCTTAGAAATTGTTTTATACTATTTGTTGGCTCTTAAATCTGAAAAGGATTTTAATATTATTATGACAGCTTTCATTTCCTAAGCACTCAGTGTGTGCTAGGAATCATTCTGAGGGTTTTACGTATTTTATCTTGCTGTTTAGGAATGGAAAGAATGAACTGTTGATACACTCAACAACATGGATAAAGCTGAAACTCACGCTGAGTAAAAGAAACCGCACAAAACAAGTACCCACTGAGTGATTCCATTATGTAAAATTCTGGAAAATGCAACCTAATGTATTGTGACAGAAACAGATCGGTGGTTGCCCAGGCACTGGGATGGGGGGTGGGAGTTGAGCGAGAGGGAGGGATTGCCAAGGGACATAAGGGACTTTCAAAGGAGATGGACAGGTTCCTTATTCCAACTGTAGTGGTGGTTTCATGAGCGCTTTTTTCAAAACTTACTGAATTGTATACTTTAACATGTGCCATGTATTACATGTCAATTAAAACTCAAAAATGCTTTTTTAAAGGGAAAATGTTAGAAAATTATAGTGCTCTGTAGCAGGAAAATGAATAAATGAGCTGTGATTTATTCACACAATGGAATTCTATGCAGTAGTGAAAATCAATGAAACAGATCTCCACGTATCTCAACCGAAAATGATTTAAAAAGAAAATTGCCAAAGGAGGTGGCAGTATGCTATATACTTAACATTTAACTGTATACAACATGGTGTATGTTTACGGGGACACGCAAGTATCGAAAGTGTGAATTGGGAGTGATGCACGTTGAATTTAGCAGCCCGGCTAACACAGGGCAGGAAGGAGGGTGGAGGGGGTGGTGTGTTGGCCGCACCTACAATGTGAAGATACACAGAAAGATGACAAAACGCCAATGTCTGTGAAAGTGGGGTGGTGGCTACATGGGCATCTGCCATATTATTTTCTGTGCATTTCTACATGATTGAAATATTTCATAATTTTTTGAAAGTGTAAATAATTCATCCCATGCTCAGCATCTAGTTCCCCTTGCCAGGGGCAATTCTTACAGTTTCTTGTGCGGCTTTCTGGAGATTTTCTGAATATATATATATATATATATATTCCTAGATGTGGGAGTGCATACATGTGTAAATTTTCATATATCTCTTTTTAAACAGAATTTGGAGCATGCTGTATATATTCTGCTCTGCATCTTTCTTTTCTCAACAAAGCTTTGGAAACAGTTGCAACTCAATTCATACAGAATTTCCTAGTTCTTTGTAACAACGTTTCACATTCCATCATACGGATAATTAGGCCATTTTGCATCTTTTGCCACTAACAACACATTTTGCACATCTGTACTGACTATATCACATCGCATCGAATCTTCTCACTGTTACATGGGGCTCAAGGACAACAGCAATGAAAACACTGGGCTGCAAAAAGTGATGGGCTTCTGAGGGGGGTGGGACAGTTTGCCTTTGGTCTACAGGAGTAGCTACCTTTTGAGTTCCTGTATTTCCTTTAATAAGTTTCCCATTTCCTCTTGTAAGTCCACCGGGTATCTGGCTACCACATCTCTAACTGTTGGTAGCATATTAATACTTTCTTCAATTTAGGAGGCATTTGGTTGCTTCTTCATGAATTGTTTTAGGCTAAGAAGCCAAATAATCAAAGTTGTTTGGACTGTGACTAAGGAAGGAGGAAGGAGGTCCCAGGGAACGGAGCTCAGCTTTTTTCAGAATCAAGGGTGTGAGCTCTGCTGCATGGACTCTGTTACCCACATGCCAGCTGCTCTGGCATGATCCACATGGGGTTACTCTTAGGTCCTAATCATTCCTGCAGAGGCGAGGTGACAGGAGCTTCATCTGCCACCTTGTATGAAAGGAAGGATGAGACCAGAGGCCACCAAAGGATTAACAGGGGGCCAAAAGTGTTGCGTTTTGGCGTATTCTGGCTGCAGTGAAGTCAGCGTTCAGCCTGGCTCTATCTGATAGCATGCTATGACTTTTATGTATTTATTTTTAAAGGTTTATTTATTTATTTATTTATAGACAGAGGGGAAGGGAGGGAGAAAGGGAGGGAGAGGAACATCAATGTGCGGTTGCCTCTTATGTGTCCCCTACTGGGCACCTGGCCTGCAACCCAGGCATGTGCCCTGACTGGGGAATTGAACCGGCAACCCTTTGGTTCCCAGGCGTGAGCTCAATCCACTGAGCCACACCAGCCAGAGCAGCACGCTGTGACTTTTAGAATAGTTCTCTGTACTCCAACAGGAGGGAAGAAGGTCTCCCAGGGGAGGGTCCCAGAGCAGGAGCAAGGGGTCCAGACAGTGTAAGAAGCTCATCTCCTCTTCCTTGACTATGAATATTTACTCTCTATTTAAAGTATTTTTTATATTATAAAATTATAATAGGATTCTAGAAAACTCCTCTGGAAGGCTCCAGTAGTCCAACTAATGATAATATCTATTATTTAATAATAATATCTAATATTTATTGCAGTTTCTAATATCTAAGATTTAATAATATCTCATACTATCTAATATCTAATAATAATATTAATATCTAATTTTCTCTAATATTAGAGAATATCTAATATTTATCACAGTTACCAAAATACTTTCTTACTAAGGGATGCGGTATAGCCTAGTGGTCAGAGCACAGACACAGGCACCTGACTGCCTGGGTTTAAACCCTGGCTCACCACCTACTGTGTGGCGTAGGGCAGCCCCTTTCATTTCTCTGTGCTTTGGTTTCCGCATATGCAACACAGGGATGCAAACACCTAGCTCACAGGGTGGTACGAGATGAAATGATTTGCAAATGTGCAAAAGTCTAATCTGAGTTAGTGCCTAACACATACTCGAGGCACGTTTGATAAAAGTTATCGCCATCATCATCATCCATCAGTGTAGCTGTAAGTAACAGCAAGAGTTGTAAAGGGACAGAGCTGGCAGCCTGATTAGGCGCTGGACGTAAGGCTTGCAGCAAGTGTAGAGCTGTGCCTTTCCAGGAACGGGAAAGAGAAACTATGTTATGTGGACCAAATGGTGTTAAGATGTGAACTGGACTCCCTGGCTGCGTGTGCCAGCCAGCCAAGTGATTCTGTCATCCCTCTGGTTCAGACCTCACCAAAATGCCACCTCACATGGAACACGCCGTGGGAACCATGGTGTTCATGTTTCACAAACTTGCTGGGGATGAAGTTTGCTTAACGAAGGAAGATCTGGGAGTTTTCATGGAAAAGGAGCTGCCTGGATTTCTGGGAAATCAAAAAGACTCTGTGGTTGTGGACAAAATAATGAAGGTACCTGGACCAGTGCCGGGATGGCAGAGTGGCCTTCCGGAGCTCCGTTCACTAGCAGCTGGGCTCCCCACCTCCGGTGGTGACTGCTTTGTGGTACACATGGGGCAGAGGGAAGAAGTAGGCAGCACTGGGCAGTTACTCCCGCCCCGGTAAGAGTATGCCCCTGGGTCACTTAAGGAATCTCTGCCCTACAGCTTTGTCCGTATGAGGATTTCCTGAGCCGACTGGGACCCTTAGAAAATGTACAAATAAAATTCCACCCCCATTTGACAAGAGAAAAAAAGTCAATTAAAGTGTGATACGCTTTTGATTTTTATATTGTTTGTATCCTCTTTCCCTCAATAAACAAATTCCCTTTTTTAATTCAAGGGGAAAAAAAAGGTGTGAACCGGCCGGGCACAGGAAGTCTGCTCCTGACCACGGCTGGGCGCTAACGCAGTGTTGCCAGGCCACAGGGGCAGGTTGTGGCCCTGCACGGCATGCCGGTAGCTGAGCTCTTGGGGGTGAAGAGGAAGCTGGTGGTCACTGGGGCTGGTAAGACTGAGGGCATTTTGCAATGGTTAAACATAGCCATTAGTTTAAAAATTAGGCAAACTTACAATGAAGTAAATTATATTAAAACAAAGGTAGTAAGTACTCAAAATTCATCAGAACCAGGTTATTTTGCTGCATTTTGCCATTATCTGTGCTCTTGAGGTTATTTTGTAATGCAGAAGTGCTGTGGATGGTGTGCTACCATGCATCACTTCTCCACTGGAAACTGGTCATTGTGGGGGCATTTACACTAAGGAAATGGGCAAGCATGCAGACCAGGGCTTGATTTGTTTTGTTGATTGTATAGACAACAAAATGCGGGAGGAAAATATTAATGCAGATTAAACTTAAAAGTGTATTATGCATGTAGCTGTTGAATTTCTGAAGAGTACAAACTGCAGAAGTATTCTTTCTATTCTTTCAGTATTCAAGTGAAGTTTCAACATAAGCCTTCATCGCTTCACTTTGTCCTGCTTGTTAACACTCACGTGGGAACCACAGTGGATTTCTGGGTTAGGGCTGAGCTTGTAAAGCCTTTACCAGCCCAGCAGCAGATGAAGCTCGTGGAGGGGTCTCTCTGTCACCGAGGGGGAGAGAGGGGACAACTCTAACTTCCACCAACAAGCTGCAGGCACTCAGCTGCTGTGACAGGTAGAGAGCAGACACAGTGCCACCCCTACCAGCAAGCGAGGCTGGCTGGCCCCTCACCCTGGAAGAGGTGGCCAACAGTGCAGAAAGAAGCTAGGAAGTGAGCTGGTCTCTAGCACGGGCCTGGGGAGAGCAGAGCACAGGCAACGCCAGGGTTGCCTCTGGGGTTGACACTGGACAGGGGTCGCAGAAGGACCAGGTAGGTAAAAACACTCCAGGCTGAGCAGGTGGGGGTCAAAGTTAAGCCTGTTTTGCACATCTGCCAATCAAGGGCCTGATGATGCCAGGTTCACTTTTCATGTTATACGCTATGGCTTATAATTTACCAAACAGCAGGCATACTGAATTCCTCACTTGCAGTGGATTTTGCATTCTAGAGGTGGGGCTGGGTTACAAGGGGCGCGGCAAGCCTATTACTGTGCGAGGCGTAAGGGCAGGGTTTGTCCTTCGCCCTGACACTTCCCCGCTCTTACGAGGAGGCTGGCGTCGGCGGTTCTTTGAAAGGAAACTGTTTCCAGGGTGAGTGTGTTGAATGTTTCTATAAAAAAGGAGAGGCTTCCGTAAGTGAGGGCCAAGAAGGAAGTGACTCTAGTGAGGGGAAATACCTGTATTAACCCTCTGAGTCTGAAGCCACACTCCGGAGGACCCAGGCCCCGAGGAAGGCCAGTGTGTAACCTTCCAGTGAAAAGCAGGTTCGGTGTGGGCAAAAGACTGAAGTGTCACGCAGCCTTGCTGCTTGGTGGTGGCCTTGGGCAATCATGTACTTTCCCCTGCACCTCGATTTCCCCATTGATAAAATGTGAGGGGTGAATGAAATGATCTCGAGAAACAGGTCAAGTGACAGAAGCTCATGTAAATCTTTGGGTTTCTTTTTCTTTTCTTTTCTTTCTTTCTTTCTTTTTTTTTTTTGTTGTCACCAGGATGCTGAACTGCTCTATGCTGAACTCCGGCCCTGGAAGAATTTAGTAGGTCAGGGAGGAGTGCAGGGAGGAAGGATGGGTGGGAGGAGGCTGTGCTAAGGGGTGCAGGAGAAGTGGGACAGAGGTGTTACGGGGAGAGGAGGGAGAGGAACGGAGAGAAGGGCATCACGAGAGGACACGCACTGCCCAGCCGAGCAGGTACCTGCCACTCCGTTCCAGGGCCATTCTGTTTCAGGTGACATGGCCATTCATCCCCGCCCCCTCCTCCACGTCCCCTGGCCCCTTACCCTGCAGCATCGCTGATGTGGTGTAGTAGTTGAATGGTACGTTTTTCACCAGGTAGTCGTCTGCGTCAAGGCTGGCTAGCTTGGCTCCCACCAGCACCGACTTGCCTGTGCCCGTGGTCCCCACCAGCATGAGCGGTCGCCGCCGCTCCATGAGCCGCTCGATGAAGTAGCACAGTCGGATGGTCTCGCTCGTGTGCACCAGACAAGCCTGGAACGGGAGCATGATGAGCATGCCAGGGGCTCGTGGGAGAAACAGGTGTACCAGAGAATGTTCTGGAGCATTTTGGAAGAGGAAATCCTGCTGTTCTGGTGGACCTCGCTCCCACGGGCGGGAGGGCCTTCCCTGACATCCACAGTAAGACCATTCTATCAACTCATTCTCTGGATAGAGAGCATCTCCTCCTTCCTCTACCAGTTCTGTCTGCCTCCCCATGACCTCTCTAACACATTCAGAACCTCCGCCCCTGCCATCTTCCACAGCCCCCCTCCAGGTTGCCAGCAGAGTCTGGTAATTAAGTTACCTGGCCTTTCGGGGGAACTTGTGACTTAATGCACCTACAATTTCCTCTGGAAAAGCGAGTAGCTGGAGCTGACAGTTCCCAACTAGATAAAAGCTCTTGGCTTCTGAGAAGGGCTGCTTCAGGAGTTGTTGCAGACCCTCGAGGTGACTGCATTTCCTTGGTCACTCAGCCACACTCACCTGCAGAGGCATCTCGGGGTCAAATTCAAACTGGGGGATGAGTTTGGACCATGGCTCAAATTTCTTGGTCTCTGGGTCTATGTAATAGTCGAAGATGGTTCCCTGGGAAGGAAACTTGACTGTCTTGAACTCAGTCAGCCACCATTTGCTGAACTCTGCCCGGTGGTCCACAAGCTGCCAAAACAAAGCAGGTGGGTGTCAAGGTTCTCAGAGCCTGAGAAGCCTGGACAGGCTGCCCTGGCGTCAGGCAGAAGGTCGGGGTGGGGGACACAGTGCTGCTGCCTGTGTGGGTCTCCCCGAGGGACCAGCTCTTCCAGGAGGGACACTGCCTGCGGCGGACCAGCCCCGGGCCAGGTGCAGCGGGCACGGCCTCCCTTGAACTTGTACGAGTGCGCGTCTGACCAGGCAGCTGAAGGTCCCTGGCACTGGAGCGTCACAGAGCCATCGTGGGTGGAGGGGGAGAGAGGGAAGTACAAGAGCACAGAAGAGAGAGCCCAGGACCACAGACGGGCCAGTGTGGCCAAGAACTCCCTCAGAGACAGACTGACTCCTGAGACTGAGCGTGCCCAGGATGGCAGCCGGGGATGGAACGAATGAGATGGTGACCATGACACCCGAGAGCATGGTGGGTGGGGGAGGAGCTGAGTGAGGAGACTCAGAGGGGAATCGGGTACTCGGTCGCAGGGAAATTCCAGCTTTCTGTGCTTCAGGCTCCTCATCTGTAAAGAAAATCCCTAAGTTTCCTTCAAGGGCGGAAATTTCAAAATCTGGGAGCAGCAGGGAGAAAGTTATAGCATTCTTCTGGGTAGCCCCCTTTAGACTATTACTGGACATTGGAAAGATGAGTTTTCCTTTGTGGAATCATCCTGGGGCCCTTTCTCAATTTAACAAGTGGGTGTCCCTTTAGTGGGGACCTCAGTGAAGAGGCCCCTTCCGAAATCCCCACCTCCTTTGGATTCTGAAAACTCTGCGGTGCCCTTCCTGCCCTTTGGGCTTGATGACACCAAGGCCATGCTGTCATGGAGGAGCAGAGTTTTGAACAAAACATCACCTCACTTCATCTTCAAAATGCTCTAGCTTTTCCTGGCTGCTGAAAATCATTTCCTATTTTATACCTGAAAAGACAAAAGCTCAAAGCGTTACACCTCTAGAAGCACATGGCCGAAGCAGGAGTCGAACACAGGTTTTTAGTCTCCCAACCCAGTTCTGTCTGAGTCCTTTGCTTCTGAGAGATCATTTCCTGCAACTTCCATAAAGTACTCCTCCAGCCCTCCCAGGCCCCCCCTTAATTATCATTGGTCTTTCTACTCAGTATGAGCTGTATTTTGTGTTTCTGCTTTGCTTTTTATGTGTAAGCCCCGTTGGTGTTTGTGATGTAAAGGTCTTGGCCAACTTCTCACTTTTCCGTTTGGAGCACAGTCTTTGTTGTTGGGTGTGAATGCAGGGGTAGGGGTTTGGTTGTTCCCTGCTGCTAAAAGCTTTCTCCCTTGCCTCTCCCCTGCCAGCAGGGCTGCCCGCGGCTCCCAGAGCCCCAGAGCCGGCGTGCCGGGAGGGAGGCTTTCTCCTGGGCTTTTAAAGAGCTGAGTGGATTTAAATTTTTCTATTCACAGAAAGAAAAAATTGACCCGGTATCTTTCCCTTGATGCCCCCCTGCTTGTTCAGCACCAGCAGGGGAGCGAAGCCGGGCAGCGGTTGTGGCCCGATGCTTCAGCAGCCAAAGGACAGGCACTGCATTTGATGGAAAGCGGCAACCCGTGTATCCTGGGTCTCTGTGCATTTCAGTGAGGTCTCATCCGCCCCGCTGGGCTCCCTGCATCCTGGCCTCAAAGGGGAAATGTAGAGATGTCAAAGCTCCGAGGGCTGTGGATCACACAGGATAAAATCCTCCGCTGTCAAATCCCCAGTCCACACAACCCCCTGCCCTTGGAGATCTCCCCTTCCCCATCGGCACTGAGCTGCGGAGAGAGGGAGAAGGAGCAAAGCACAGTCCCCAGAGCCTAGGAGAATCGCTTTCTGAGTTTTGAGCGCTGAGGAACCTCTTAGCAGACGATGGGAGGTGGGCTGGATGTTACAATGAGAGCCTGTGAAAATAGAAAATTAATTCTTAATTCTTCCAGTTCACTTCCATTTCGCATTCTTAGAACATGGCTTTGTCCTGGGAGGCTGAAACTTTTTAACCTGTCTCCTCAGAAGAGCCCACGATCAACCCATATCAGAAAGAGTAAATCGCCCCGGCTGGTGTAGCTCAGTGGATTGAGCTTTGGCCTGTGAATCAAAGGGTCGTTGGTTCAATTCCCCAGTCAGGGCACATGCCTGGGTTGCAGGCCAGGTCCCCAGTAGGGGGCGGGCAAGAGGCAATCACACACTGATGGTTCTCTCCCTCTCCTTCTCCCTCCCTTCCCCTCTGCCTAAAAATAAAATAAATAAAATCTTAAAAAAAAAAAGGAAGAGTAAATCATAATTCTGCAGCACCTGCAGCTTGGCTTAATGCCCTATTGTGAGAGAGGCGCCAGATACTTACAATGAAACTGAATAGTTATAGGCAGCTTCTATATATTCAAAATCTGAGTATTTAGGAAATTATTAATAATAAACATACACATGGGCCAACTCCATTCTAAGTGTTTCCCCGGTACTTATGTTGGGCAATTAATGTTTAACCCTCACAACTCTCCTCACCAGCACCACCCTTCTCTCCTTCGTACACATGGGCAGAGTGAGGGAGAGAGAGCTAAGTTACCTGCCAGTGTCCCCTAGATAGTAAGTGGCAGAGTTCCAACTCAAATTTAGAGTCTGTGTCCTTAACCTCTAATGACATACCTGACAGCTAGAGTCAGTTATAAAACACTGATCTGCATAATTTTGAATACGTTGTTTCTAGATTAACTACCTTTCATTTGGAGGAAACTGAGTAAAAGCTGGGGATGCAGGAAGTTTTAGGGACGAGGATGCTAAGATACGCCAAACCAACGTCCCCTCCCAGAAAGAGCATGAAGCTACCGTGGCTGATACCACGGGCTAGATGCCGCCCTGGTTCAGTCCAGCCCTCTGTGAACGGCTCTGCCTTCCAGGGTATGGGGACAGGACGGTTAAGCTGGCCTGGTAAAGGGGAGTGCTCCATGCTTGTTCTGGAAGATATTTAGAAGGCTAAAGAGATTCTTCCTACGCAAGCTTCTACAGCACAATATTATTTTGCCTATAAAACACACATCGCTGTGAAAAGGACTGTACTTACACCTCTAGTTGCTTAAACTCAAACACTGCTGCTCTTCATGCAATTGGGAGTATGGCCACTAACTCGAAAAGTGGCAGCTCCAAATACATTCCAATCTCGTGTCGGTCTGTGGGGACTGCTGTCTTTAGCAGAGCAATGGGTAGATACCTACAGAGTTTGATGCTTTCATGTTGATTCTGTCATTTAGCTGTCTTATTTTTTACATCTTTGTTGGAAGACCAGTTTTTGCCACCATGGACTTGAATGTGAGTGTTAACCTCGACACATCCTCTTACCTGATCTTGGATCATTGCTCCGCCGAAAGCCCAGATGGCAGCAAACACAAAATAAAGCTCATAGGTTTCCCTGGGGCAGTCTGCTGGGATGTTCTCCTCGGTCAGGAGACACTCGAGAAGGTGGCACAGCGTCTGAACCATGCTCTGCTCTGGGACTGGAATTATCCTCTTGAATCTGCAGAGAGAGACCAGGATGCGTTCTGAAACCCTGTGCTCTCCACCCTAAAGGCACTGTTGGATAGCTGTGGACCCCCCTGGGGTTTGAGGGACTCATGACCTGTCAAGTTTTTTGGGAACCCAGAGGACGGTGGTGCTACTTAATCTTTATTGTCGTCAGCTGTTTGGGGGTCAGCTCCCTTCGGAAAGCAGTGAGAGCCCACAGTGCTCCTGGGAAGGTTCCTTTCCTGCAACACCCCACCCTCTCCTCTTCCTTTCTCTGAACATCGATGATCCCTCTCACTCCTCGGGAATGTCGGCAGCTGCAGCCAAATGACGAAATATCTCAGTAGTTTCCCTCCTTTCAGTTTCTTCAATTGTCAAAGCAACAAAGTCAAGGTGGGGGCAACTCTGAGGTTCCACGACGTCAGCTCAGAGTTGTTCTGTCAATTAAACACATTGAAAGCATTTCCTCTGGGGCCCGAGTCTTAGCTGGGGGGCAGAGTGGGCCAGGGTAGACGGCAATTTTATACAATCCTGATTGACTGGTTAAAGTTCCTCTTCCCAAAATGTACCTCTGTGACTTTGTCCTGGCCTAGTTTTGTACTTCTAATCTTGGCTTTGCAGGCCTTGGCTGAAGAGGAGGTATCAAAAGATGCACAAAGGTGCATCTGTGTCCAAGGAGGCAGGAGCACACGCGTGCATGCGCACACATACACGCACACACTGACACTAATCCCACCACGTGTTCGTACCGAGCACACCATGTCCCCGTACCCTCAACTCCTCCCACATGCCCACCCACATGGCCCCTCCTGGAGGCAGAGTTCACTGTGATAAAATGAGCAATGCCATCGACTGATGCCTTAAAAGTCATTTCCTGGGCCTCAGAGTTTCACGGCGTTCCATTCTCTTCAGTGTTTTGTGTTTGTGCTTATTTTTAATCTAGTCGTAATCTTTACAACAATGCTATGAAGTTCATAGTCTAGGTCCGCAATTTTTAACTGGTGTGCTGCAAGAATTTTTAAAACATGTAATACCTGGCTGTTTAGTCAGGGGGCACTGACCTCATTTTTGTTAGACTGTCAAGTAAAAAAATGACAACAGCCAACACAACAATAGCTATCTGGAGTGAATGAATCAAAATTATACCTACTTTTTTGTCAGATCAGCAAAAAATATATTTTTTGGTGTACTGCAGAATTTTAGTAGTTAGTCTATGTGTGCCATGAGATGACAAGGGTTGAAAATTGCTGGTCCAGGAATTGCTTTCAGGAGTAACGAAGAAACTGAGTACTTGATAGGCTTTCCTTCATTTCTTTGGCACATGTTTGTAACAGAATGTCAGGATGCAACCATCTCAGACTCTGTTTTGGGTGAGGCACCAAGACAATAAGGGGCCAAGTACTCTCACATTTCAAACAGATTCCAGACAACCCATTTGCAGCCCTGCCTCTCGTGTTCTCAAGGGTACAGAGGATCAGAGTGGGAGACACCGGAGGGCTAGGAGTTAGCATGTAGGGCATTGGAGAGAGCTGTTGGCATGCAGTGAGTGCCCCTCTCCCACAGGGAAGGCGTTGCCCAAAGTGGGAGCTGGAGAATAAGGCTTCGACGGGACTACTCGGAGGTGGCAAAGGACCCATGCCTGGAAAGCTCTGGGGAGGCTTGCACATTGCCGTCCGGTGTGGAGAGGTTGCTTGCTGGGGCAGCCTGCACACCAGCTTGTCAGAGCAAAGGAGGGTTGAGTACTTCCTGCAATCTGAGTGTGGGCTACAGCATGTGGGGTTGTGTTAGACGCCGGCTAGGGGGACCACCCGGGGGAGTTGGCATGAGGGGTTGATGAAGAGTGAGAAAAATGGTGGGCTGGTGGATGGAGAGGCACTGGCTTTAAGGAAAGGCCTAAGGGAGCTCCACAGCGATGAGAAGGGGCCCAGGGAACTCACAAAAACTTCTGAAGAGTCAGGTTTCCAAATCTGCCACTTAAGGAAACTAAGGCCCTAACGGTGTTCCCGCTCAGTGAGACCTTTCCTGCTCCTCAGTCTCTTCTCAGTGTCCCTCTTCCACCCCGAGGGGTCGGAAGTTACAGCTGGGGAGGGGGCAACCAGGAGAGTGAGAAGAGGAGGCGAGGACAGTCCGCTTTCCCACTGCAGGTGGGGCACGCTGGAAGCGGCCTGAGCTGCGGGGTGGGGAGAAGCATTCGCTTAAAGTGGAGTTTTGTGTTTTTTTTAATTAGTGCGCGCCGCAGCGCGTGCGCGCGTGTGTGTGTGTGTATGAGAGAGAGGGAGAGAAAGAAGACATTGTGTGACTAGAAGTGATCAGACGCCTTTGTTATTGAAGAGTGACCAGAAAAGTCCCCCAGATTTCCTCTGGGGCAGGAGGCGCACCCGCCACGTAAAATGGTTCTGAAGGAACAGTGGGAAACAAAGTTGCTTCTGTGGACCCTGCGAGAGAAGACACCTACCAAGAAGGGCTCCTGGTGGCTCACTGCGCTCCGATTTAAAAACAGCGCCTCGCGGCCTTTTCCACGTGGCGCCTCCCGTGCCAAGTGCACTTCACGGAGAAGCCGGCCCTGAACCGCCTGCCTGCACTGTGTTCCCGCCAGCTGAGCCAGCCCCTATAAAAGTTTCCTCGAATCCTATTTCAACCAGTAGGACCGAGGCTTTCCTCATCCAATCAGAGTTGCTCAGCTATATCCCTATCTGCTTCTTTACCAACCAGTTAGAGTGGCTCCATTTTGACCAATCAGGGCAGTGCCTTTTGAGTCCGTCAAACTGCAAGGATCTGCAGTCCTCACTTGCGTGAGGACGGACCAAGCGGGGACCCGGGGACCTGACTTCTATCCATGTAAGTCAGCTGCCCTCTGGCCCAGAGAGCTCGCTTTCCGCCAGCTGAGCTGAAACACCAGAGGTGTCTCCCCAGAGCGGAGTAAAGCAGCACAAGCCAGACCAGCGCAGGTCAGAGCAGACTGGCAGGGGGCAGAGCGGCCATCCAGCCAGGGAGGGGCCTCGCAGCCGCGCTGCTCCACAGTTGAGCTCTTTGCACTAAATAGCGTTTCCTTCGTCACTGCACCTCAGATTGGGAATTCCCGTTGGCATTGCATTGACACCAAGGACCCTTGGTTGACACTTTCTAATCACGCATTGTGAGGACAGCTCTCGTTCAACAGAAAAATTACAATGTGTTGACATCACACAGCTTCTAGCCCCAGGGCCACCTAAAGCTGACCTTCCAATGCTGGGATGAATAAAATAGAAGATTTGAATTAAGTGCCAGCTACCAGCTAGTTGTGGTGCTGAGGAACCGTCAGGGCACCTCAGCTCTCCTATCTACAGGGTGGCTAGTGCCCCTTAGGAATGCTGTGAGAATTAAATGAAAAACACACATGGAACAGACACCGTAAGGGACAGCCATGCACTTTTCCTGAAAACCATAGGGTTCAGAGATTAGGCAAGAGTTGTCTCTGCATGGACTTAGTAAAGAGTCTTCAAAGCCTGTTTCAGAGGCGTGTGCATGCTCGTGAGCACACGTGCCCCACACACTCACACACAAATCCACAAGAGTTTGGCTTCTCTTGTTCTGAACGCCCAGAGTGGGAGGCCGCCTAACCTTTAGTCGGAGGATACACTGGACAAGTGCCTCAGCAAAAGGTAAACAGTAGGGGTATAATGCTTTCCCCACAGCTTTCTGTGCTGCGGTATTTTGACTCTTTGCGACCTCTGCCCATCCGTGACACTCACCACTATTGTCCTTGCAGACACTGCCTGCCGCCGAGGCTGCCTTAGCTCATTAGGGTGCTCGGGCCACAGAGCCCCCAGGCCACAAGGGGAGCAAAGGCTTTTTAAAGGTTTATGAAAATGTTGAAATTGGGAGAAATAATTATGGATGACAAAGTATACAAATTACAAAATCAAAATTAATAAATGTTTAAATATCTAAAAATATACCACTCTGTAGGCTGCCCTACTGCAACTCAGTTTTTACTTATATCAGATTGTCACCTGGTGGAATCTGACGGGGTGGGGCAGGGCATGTGAAGCGAGAGTGCCTCGGACCCTGGCACCGAGAAACTTCTACCTCCAGACTGACGAGCAGCTCTCCTTCCTATGCTTGATAGGCCAGCGAGTAAGGAGCCAAGGCTCGCTTTAAGTGATGGACTTAATTTCTGGAAAAAATAAGCCTGACTCTAAGTTGTCAAATCGTCAGGAACTGTGGCCCTCAGGGTCTCAGCGCCTTCGTAGCCCCAGCCTCTCATGGCCAAGCTTGGCTGAGCTACAGGGTCAGGTGCCCGATTCACGGAATGAGGCATCGACTGGCAGGAAAGGAGAGTGTACGACAGGTTCCGAACATCGGAACCTCTCTGCAGACACATGTTCTTGCTATAAGAAGTATCCTTTTGATGAAAAGTAATTAACCTCTTGATTAGGTGATAAGCAGTCAGGGTTTGTCACTTTTATTTTTGCAGACTCATAAGGTGAAAAGTGAACTCAGTGTCCAGAGGGGCAGGACCGACCAGTCAGATGAGGAACTATACCTGATCCTGCATTACCTGGGCCATGGGCAGGCACAGCCAGAAACAGGAAGTGAGCCCACGTGTCACTGGCAGGTGTCATCTTCACCTCTAGGTCTGTCGATCTGGCCTGAAGGAGGGCCAACCGTGTGCCTTGCAAACTGAAGGATCTCAGAATTGCTACTCGATTTTGAAACTTACAGCCTCCCTCAAATATACCCACGTGGTGCTCATAAATGGTACTTTAAATCTTCCTCCCCCTCACTATTCTCACTTCCTGCCTGAACGGATGATTGGCATCCACAGTCAATCTAATGTGTGTTTCCCTTTGCCACCTGCCATGCCTGGAGGGGGATGCTCTAGGGACACCTGACTTCAGGGACAGGACAGAGAGAACATTAATGGGACGTAAGGTGGGAGCCAACAGCCTTTTTATTGCTGCTTTAACGTGCCACCTTCCGTATCCCTTGGCCTACCTGGTCCGGAGTGTGTCTAGGCAGGCTGGGAGATACTTGTCAAACAGAATGGTCAGGTTGGCTCTCTCTGTCTGGATTTCTCTCTTGTCGATCCAGCTGCTGACGGGAGGGTTCCATCCCAGGTCTGCTGGGTTGATGTAGAGGATCCCTAGGAGCACACGGGATATTATTCCATATAAATTATGGAAAATATGGAATTTTCCATAACTGTCAGTATGTTGTCTGCCACAGAGAGTTATTTTATCTGTTTAGAAAATATACATAAGACTGGACTTAAAAATAACAGAGGTCTGGTGGAGGTCTGAGAGGTCAAATCAGTTTGCTCATGGGACCAACCCCGACGGGCTGGCATTAGCTCAGGGAAAGCAGTGTTGGCAAGGATCGTAAGGCCACGTCTAGGCTCAGGAGAAAAGAGGCCTGGGACTGATGGAAATAGCTGTCATGGAGGAGAAGTGTGTAGTGGACTGAATGGTGGCCTCAAGAGATGTGTCCATGTTCTAATCCCAAGAACCTGTGAATGTGACTTTATTTGGAAAAAAAGGGCCTTTGCAGATGTAACTAAGTTAAGGATCTTGAGGTGAGATCACCCTGGATTATCTGAGTGGGACAGTTACAAATGTGCTTACAAGAGACAGAAGAGGAAGAACACACAGAGGAGAAGGCTGTGTGCCAATGGAGGTGAAGGTTGGGGTCATGGAGCCATAACCCAAGGCACCCCGAAGCTGGGAGATGCAAGGAAGGATTCTCCCTGAGGTGGCAGCACTTTGATTTCAAGTGTCCGACTTTCTAATCCGTGAGAGAATAAATTTCTGTTGTTTTCAAAGCCACCAGGTTTATGATAATTTGTTAAGGCAGCCCTAGGGAACAAATGCAGAGCAGGAGAGGGAATTTTCCGGGCCTGTGTTTCCCTGCCTCAAGCACAGGCCCTTGAAAGAGAATCTGATATTATGGTAGATCAGACAAGCTCTCTCAGCATCCTATAATCTCTGCTGAAAATTTGGTTAAGGTAGAATTTGTTTATCCACCAGGACGTAGTGAGAAGGTCAGTGCTTGGTGACCTCCGTTGGCGTGGCAGCTCAAAGTTGCCTAATTTGAGGCACTAAAGTCAGAGGACAGTGTCCAGCTCAAGCCACTGTCATTTCCCTTCTTATTCCCATGAGATTTCTGAATGAAGAACACCACATGGGCCTGGCCTTGGGACACGTGCCACCCTCGTGGGTGTGGATTAGGGGTGCGAATTAGGCCAGAGTTTTGGGTGATGGGTGTCCGGCTCCTGCTTGGAGCCTCCCTTAGTGTCAGCAACATCCCGTGTAAGGTTGGAGGCACTTGTCCTCAGTTTTTGTTCTTTTTTTTTTTTTTTAACTTTCTTAGACCATACCTGCTCTGGAGACGGTGGCTGGTGTGGCCGTGCGCAGGTGGCTGATCTCAAAGAGGAGCCTCATTGTGGGATTCAGGGGGACCCTCTCGTTGCTTGCCAGGGTCAACACCTGGAGACAACGGAAGGACCGTGTCAGGCGGAAGGAGGATGCAGGCTGGAGATTTGGCTGATTTCTCCTGGTGGGGACTATCGAGGATTATTTTCTTCTTTTTGATTATAGTTGACTGCTGAACAGTACAGGGGTTAGGGGTGCTGCAAATCTGCATATAACTTAAGTCATCATTCCAGACATGCAGGTTCCCGACTGCCAGGAAACCCTCGAACAATGAGGGTTCGAACTGAGCAGGTCAACTGAAAAATCTACACATAGGTGGACCGGTGCGGATCAAACCTGTGTTATTGAAGGGTCAAGAGTATAACTACTTTCTGCGACAGTACTCTCTCCCTCCTCCTGTATCCCCTCTACTCCCATCCCTGTGTGTGTGTGTGTGTGTGTGTGAATCAGGAAAACAGCTATCTAAAAAGTTGAAATTGATGTCAATGAGTCAAAGGAACTAGACCATATTGAAATCATATTATTAAAGGACAAGGCTTAGGCTTCATATTACTACATTTTTTTTTAAATAGTTCCCCAGGAGAGCATATATTTATTCTTATGAATCTCTAAATGTTGAAGCCGTCGTAAAACCTATAATCTGTGTGTGCTTTCTGAACAAGTTTAGAAGCAGCTGCCAGCTTAGCAGCCATTTTATTGGCATTCAGTTTTGTGGGGTTTTTTTTTTTTTTTTGAGAAGAGACATTTTTTTTATTTCACGTAAACTTGGATTCCCTATTACACAAATATTTATTGACTGATTTATGAGCATTCCCATTGGCTTTTTTATTTATTATTTTTCATTGTTAACAAAAATAAAACATGTTCTCCATGAATCAAGATTTGTCACCGCGGAGGGTGTTGTTGGACAGGCTCAGCCTCTGATCCTCAGGCACCTTATTTATGAAAAGGGAGAAAAGCGAAAGAGATTTACTGGAGGATGTAAGACTCCCTCAGGCTCTAACAGTCTATGTGCAGAAGGCTGTGGAGGAAATGACGACAGTGCCGATGATGGTGGGAGAGACGGTCGGAGAGACGGTCGGAGAGACGGCGAGAGACGGCAGTGCCGCCCGAGTCTGTGGAAGTCGCCCGTTTGGGTGAATCTGCTCCTAGGTGTCCATTAAAGACCCTGAATAAGGGAGATTGGGGTCTTGCAGAGGTATCTGCACCTCCAAGTCCCTGTGGATCATTAGCTCTAATAGGGCAAGTCATGGCAACGACCCGAGCGTCCCCTGACGGGTAAATGGTAGGAAGATGTGGCACGCGTGTGTATAAAATGAAATACTGTTTGGCCATAAAAGGAAGGAAACCTTGCCATCTGTGGCAACATAGGAGGTCTTGGGGAGCATTTTGTTAAGTGAAATAAGTCACCCAGAAAAAGACAAGTACTGTATGACTTCACTTATATGTGGAATGAAAAAAAAAAAACTCACGGAAAGAGAGTAGATTGGTGCTTGTGGAGATGGGTGGGGTGCAGGGGGTGGAGGAAAGTGGTGGAGGAGTCAAAGGGTACAAACTCCTAGTTGCAAAATGAATAATTCTGAGGACACAGATGTACAGCATGGTGACTATAGTTAACAATATCGTACTGTGTACTTAGAAGTTGCTGAGGGAGTAGATCTTAAAAGTTCTCACCACGCACACACACAGGTAACCATGTGAGGAGATGGAGGTGTTTACTAACCTTGTTATGGTAATTATTTTACAATATATGGGTATTTCTAATCACCACGTTGTACACCTTAAACTTACACGGTATTATATGCCAATTATATCTCAACAAAGCCGGAGAAATTTTCAAAATAAAGATAGCAGCAATAATTCCTTACTCAGGGTCAGCCCTTGTGTGGAATCAAGATTTCCAAAGTGCCTGGGGGACCAGTTTCATAGATGATCAGGGATGCGGTGGGGATCGATACCTTGTTGTCATCCATGACAGTGTTCAGAGACTCGATCCACATGGGATCTATGTCGCCATCCAGTAAAATCCACTTGGGCCCGTCGTGGGTGGTGTTGGCAAGCTCACGCATAATGGAAGAGAACAATCCTGGAAGGAGCCACAGGCATCTTATTTTCCATGTCCCTGTAAATCTTTTGTTTTTCTCTTAATACAGCCTTTCCCTATTGGTAATAACATTCAGAGGAGGTGTAAATAAAAACGCAGGTCAGAACTGGGTTTGTATTCTATTCTACCAAACACCTGACCATGCCTGAGGTGCTGCCTGTGCTCCACTATGACTTTTTGTAAAAACAAAAACAAAACCTGACTGAACTGGCTTTTTCAGTGATAAGGCGCCCAGTCAGTCATTTCAACAGGAAACCGTAAAGTGATGGAATTACATAAAAGCTTTTTAGGTATGTTTCCATCCTTTGTAATTGCAGCCTGGAAAAATCTTTCAAATGCAGGCCTTGAGGGAAGGGCCAGTGTGATTCTAATTGGCATTACACGAGATTTATATCTTTTGTGGGTAGAACTGATTTTTATGATACTAGGCTTTCTCAATGAATAATATGGCATGTCTTTTCATTTACTCATATATTGTTTTATGTTCCTTAATAAATTTTTATAGCATTTTCAATATATCTCTTTGGCCAAATTTATTCCTAAACAGATAGTTTTCATTGCTACTGTGCATGAAATTTTTTTTCTGTATTTCCATTTTTAACTGGCTACTGTTAGTATAAAGAAAAGCTACCAAATTTTATGTATTTATTTTATAATTAGTTACCTTTAATACATTTTTTTATTAAGTCTAGTGATTTTCCATTAGTGCATCTTCAGGTTTTTTAGGTAAAAAGTTTTATAATCAATAAAAAATGAATTTTCTCCTTTTCCCCAATTTATACCAGGCATTTTATTTTCTTGTCCACTGCATTTTCCAGAATCCCACTGAGTAAAAGATGAATAATAATGTTGACAGTAGGCCTCCCTGATTTATACTTGATTTTAATAGAAATAGCTTTAGTTTCTCATCGTTAAGGATGCTTCCTTTTTCCTTTTGACTTTAGGTAAAGACTATTTTCCATTTTTAAGGGATTTCCTTTATCCCTACTATACTTAGAATTTTAAAAATGAGGAATAGCTACTGAATTTTTAGTATCTATTGATGAATCAAATAATTTTTTCTTTTAATTTGTCAATTCTTTATATTAATACTTAAAAAATAACTGATCTATCTTCACATTCCTGGAGTAGATTCTACTTGGTCAAAATGTATTATTCTTTTTAGCTACTGCTGGATTTTATTTGCTGATATTTTATTAAGAATTTCTGAATCTACATTAGTAAGTTAAACTGGGCTATTGTTTTTGGTTCTGCATAAAGGGTGATATCAGGACTTTCTGACTCCATAAAATAAATTGAGAGGTGATTTTAAAAAAATGATTGAGAACTTTTTGTTCTGCTACTACTTTTAAATTTCCTCTTTATTAGTTTACTTGTTTCTACTTCTTATTGAGTACATTTTGTTAATTTCTATTTTGCTAGCAGATCATCTGTTTCTTCTAGTTTTTCAAATGTGTCATTTAATTAAATGTTCTCTTCTGTTTTAATCTTTTCTATATCCACTGTTATAACTTCTTTCTATGTAATTCTTAATACTTCCCCCCTCCCCCCATTAATGATGTTTACAATGGATTTATTTGTCTTTACAAAGAACCAACATTTATAATTATTCACCTTTACTGTGATTTATTTTTTTGGTTCCTTCCTACTAATTTCAGCTTTTATCTTTATTAGTTTTTGTCCCCAGTTTCTTCAGGTTTAGTTTATTAGCCCCAGAACAATTCCGTGGGATGAATGCTGATGCATCCCCAGCCCACCTTCTGTGATGACAGAGCTTAGATGTTTTCCATAGCGACTTCAGGTGCGCCCCAGGGGCTCCATGTGGAGCCGTCTTCTCTTTATTGCTTCCTGGAAGGATTGCAACTTAATTTTCTGTTTAATCCAGGGCTTAAGTGAATGTTTCTTAATTTGAAAGTAATAAAGTTATTTTTGATAACTTTCTTGCTATTTGTTTCCAGTTCTGTTGTATTATTATCAGAGAATGTAGCCTGAGAGTTGATACTTTCAAATTCATTATGGCTTCTTCTCTGGCCAACCCAATTTTTAATTTTTAAATATGTTCCATGAACCACCAAGAAAGGAATATTTTCTGTCTATAAGATGCAAAGTTTTATAATTATGTGGTATATTGAGTATGGTGATGCATGTCCTAATTTTTTATGTTTATACTCATTTTGCTGTTTATTGGATCTAATTTTGAAAAAAGTATATTAATCTAATTGACCTTATTTCTATTTTTAACCAGTTTTTCTAAAAAATTTAAAAGGGTATATTCCATTTATCTGAAAGTTTAATAAACACAGGTTTGTGATTATTACAAATCTTCTTTGTCAATCTCTCCATATTTAATGTATATATTTAATAAAACTTTATTCAAATTCCAACACCATTTAAATTTGAATTATTTTATGTAAGCTCAGATTTAATATAGAATAAGAAATGCCTGACACTAGCCAAGCAAAGTACAAAACTACATGGAG
Organism: Mormoops blainvillei; assembly: GCA_004026545.1. NCBI lineage: Eukaryota > Metazoa > Chordata > Mammalia > Chiroptera > Mormoopidae > Mormoops > Mormoops blainvillei. The sequence goes on from PVJD01006550.1 coordinate 29,760, forward strand.
GAGGAACTAACCTCATAGATATTAAAATGTTATAAAATAATTGTAAGCAAGATAGAATTACATCAGTGTGTGATTAGATAAAGAGGTGAGTGGAACAGAACAGGAAACTGAGTATCAGATCTCAGTATACAAGACAAACTGGGGTTTAAATTGAGAGGGGAAGGATGGATTACTTAATAAACAGTGTTGGCACATTCAGTTACCCATCTGGGAGGAAATAAAGTTGATTCTCTGCCTTGCCTCCTAGGACGCCCCCAAATAAATTCCAGATGGATAAAAAATATTAATGTAAAAAATCTTTATGAACAAGTTTATGATACTATACCTAGAGCCGAAAGTTAGAGTTATAAACTAAACAGGAATCCCAGCTACTAAAAAGGCTAGAGAGACATAATTTCTTTTTTTTAAAGGTGCGCGGTCCAGGGAAAAGGCCACGTACATTGGAGGCAGATACTGGAGTGATGCATCGACAAGCTAAAGAATGTCAAGGATTGCTGGCAACCACCGGAAACTGGGAAGGGTTCTTCTAGAGCCTTCCGTGGGAGTGCAGCCCTGCGTACATGCCAGTTTTGGCTGTGGCTTTGAGAACTGTGAGAAAGTGTCTGTACCTGAAGCTAAAACTAAATAAAAATCAAAAGCACGTGGCAAATGTGCCATGAGGTGTCTACAAACAAATGGCAGACAGGGAAAAACCATTAGCAACGCATGTAACAGATGCATAAAGAACTCTTACAAAGAAATGACGAAGGGAAATAAACTCATAAAAGAGCTTATGACTAACACCAATAAGAAGGAGAAGAGGCCAAGCCTCATCAATAGTTAGTGAAATAAAAATTAGACAGGCAGCTCATTAAATCACCTTATTTTGGACTTCTGATTGAATGTCTTAAATTAGAGGAATCCAGACAGTTTGACCATGATGTAGATTATGTGAAGGGAGGTGAGATTTCCTCTTTCCAGAAGCTACATCAGTTTTAGAAAGAGGCTAGGTCCCTGTTGGCTCGGAGGGATTTTTCTCTGTTTTTATTTTTCTCCCTGTTCTCTCCCAGTGACAGGAGACCCTTTCCAACATGTATCTGTAATTTCTTTTTTTTTAAATTCTCACCAGAGGACATGCTTATTGATTTTAGAGAGAGGAGAAGAGGGACAGAGAGATGCAGAGAAACATTATGTGAGAGAAAAATATCGATCAGTTGCCTCTCATATGTGCCCCAGAAGGGTCCCAAACCCGCAACCCAGGCCTGTGCCCTGACCTGGAATCAAACTCATGACCTTTTGGTTCACAGGATCATGCTCCACCCAGATGAGCCACACCAGCCAGGACTATACCTGTGATCTTCAGTTCTTTGAAGGTGATGCTGAGGTCAGCACTGAGTGAACATGGGTTTGGGACCCTCTGAATGGCTGTCGAAGGGACCATAGCTGTAGGACCCTTCCAGGATGGATGACGTGAATAGCACTGGACCTGGCCCAGGGAGGCTTTTGCAGCAGCTCCTGCATCAGTCCTGGGCAGTGCTCGCAGGGAGGGTGCCCTCAGTGTGATGCCAGACTGCGCTGCACATTTGGGGATGAGCGGGCACCGCCCACCTTACTCATGCCTTAAACCGCTGCCAGGCTGCGTAGAGACCCCGTGACTCGTGCTACAGCCTCCGTGAACGGCAGCTGAATGCCTGCCCTGCCTGATCCTCTTTCAGCACCATCTCTCAAGGGCCAGCTGGAAGTCCCCCAGGTAAGACCACGGCTGAAGGGCTGTGGTTTCCCTCCAAGCCAAACTCGGTTTCTTCCTCTCTTTGATCCTTCCCACCTCCTTCTCCCACCCCAGACAGATCCATCCCACATTCTCTCCTCTGCAGTTCACACCACTAGATAGATCCAAGCCTCCCCGTGGGGCTCTGAGAGTAGTGGGAACTGTCTTCAAGGGCTAGCCCTCTCTTACCGTCCTTCCATTCTCGTGTGGCCGGGTTGATGATGCCAAAGAGCTCATCGTTCGTGACTGCTTTGGGATTGAGGTCAGTCCAGACGGGGTGGCGTTTCATGATCTGATAGGCTTTGTGCAAGGACCTCAGCACCTGAGACTTGCCAGTACCAGCACTGCCCACTACAAACACTGAGTGCCGCACTGCCAGAAGTTCCTCCAGCTGGACCACCTGGGGAGACAGGAAATTCAGCCAGAGACCAACCTGCCTCTCCCCTATAACCCAACTGCTCTTCTGCGAGCCAGGCTGGTATCTGAAGTGACACCTCACGTCAACAGAGACAAGATATTCATCACAAGATAGGATAGGATTCAAAATGGAGGGGCAACATGATTCATTTATTCACTTACTCATGATTCAGTCATATAATTATTAGCCAACAACTAAGTGCTACAGAGTATCCCAGTTAAAGGAGATTCAGAGATGACTCTTCTGCCCTCCATGATTTCATAGTGTGATGGAGAAGCAAGTCATGTTGACAAATTATTACAGTGTAAAGTGATAAGCATTACAGTAGAGGTGTTTATAAAGTGCTATGAGGACAGAGAGGAGGGAACAAGGGGTTTTGTAAAGATAAAGGGAACAAAAATGTCTTCACAGAGGAGCAGGCATTTGAACTGGGGCTTCAGGGGCTAGTAGGTGTTTCCTGAAACAATGAACAGGGAGGATACTCCAGACAGAGGGAACAGCAAAAAGGCCTGTGGTATGACAGGCCTGATGTGGCTGGCCAGACAGTCTGAGGCGGCTGGAGTCCAGGAGCTTCTGGGGACAGCAGAGGCCCTGCCAGTGCCTTCACTCTGGCTCTTGGGTGCCTCCAGACCCACCACTGCACGCTGTTGTAGCGCACTTACTGGAATGGAAATCCGATCATATCACTGCTGTCACTCTGTCCCTTCCGTGGATCTCCATAGCTTTGATGATGAAATCCCAAATCCTTAGACTGACCTACAAGACCCTTTTGCTATCTGACCCAAGCCAGCCTCCAGTCTTGTTTCTCATCCCCCGACATGCCAATTCCAGGTAGATACGTCCTTGGAGTCCTTTAATGATGCTCTTTCTTGTGTCTATGCCTTTCAACGTGTTGTGTCTTCCATTCAGAAGTTATCCCTTCTCCTGTCTTTTTCTGACCAGGCCCTACACATCCCTTGGTTTAGGGTAGGTGCCCCGTACCTACATCCTTCTTCTTAATACTTACCAATATTGCAATGGGCACTTTTCTGCCCTCCTATCAGATAGCCGGCTTCTTGGAAGCAGGCAGGATGGGTTTCTTATGTCTCTACTGCAATGTCTGGCAGGGAATCTGGCACATACTAAGTGCTGAAAAAGTATTTGCTGAAAACATGAAGGGTGGTTGGAAAGCTTGGATGGGCCCTATCATCAAAGGCCTCGTGTGTCATGAGCTAAAATATTCGAAGCTTATTGTAGATCGAGTTTCTTGATTTTGCACTATAAGATCCTTAGTAGGAACAAAAAGTAAACTAAAGTGGAAATGTACTAAATGTTGATGGGGTAATGGAACGATAGAAAACATTTCCCCATACATTCGATTTATTCTATATTTTAAAAGTGATAAGCAATAACTCTTATGTTTTAAAAAAAATTGAGTGACACAGATGTTAAATTCTAAGATTATACAGCCAGGGAATCAGAAGGAAGGTGGTACTTCTAAGCTCAACACGAAGGTAGCAGACAAATGGTTGTTTGGGGAAGCAGGATGGTTAGCTTCCATGTGGCTGGATAACTTATTGAGCTACTACGTTGAGTGATGTTTTTCACACCATCAACGTTTTTCTTTTCTCTGTCCCAAGCCATTGCTGTCCCTCTGGTTCAGGGCCCCAAAGCACCCACAGGAGAGGCTCAGTCTTGGCTCTTGTTTTCATCCTTCGGGGACTTAATGCAAGATCTTCCCAGGGAAGGATGAGGAGATCGGTCAGGGAGAGTCTCTAAGGCGGTTGACATCTAATCTAATATGCAGATGAAAACAGTCAGCCGGGTGAAGACTAGGCGGGAAGAACATTCCAGGCAGAGTGACAAGGAGTGCAAAGGCCTGAAGTTCAGCAGCAAACTTGTAGAGCACAAAGGACAGAAGAGAAAAAAGAAGAGAGGTATCAGATGAGATCAAAGAGGTACACAGGGGTCAAATAAGCAGGAATTAGTAGTTGAAATTTTATTCAAATGCATTTGGAGGATTTTAAGCATGAAATTGACCTGAGGTCATTGCATTATAAAAATTGGAGGAGGAGGGGAGATGGGGGTGGAGAGGATAGGAGCCGTGGTGGGATTGGTGCTCTAGCTGGTGAATAGTGACTGCATTATATTCGCAGATTTGTTTTTTTCATGAACAACTGATTCCTGGACACTGGAAAGACTTAAAATCGCTGTCCAGTTCCATCAACTTCTTTTTGTTCATTTATAACTTTATTGAGATATAATTTATGTACTAGAAATTCATATTTTTGAAGTGTACAATACAATGATTTTTAGCATATTCATAGAATTGTACAAGCATTACTACTTATTCAATTTTAGGACATTTCATTAGCACAAAAGGAAAAACCATACCTATTAGCAGTCCTGCCCCATCTCCCCATCCCTACCTCAACCCTGTACAACCTCTGATACACATTTTGCCTCTATAGATTTGCCTATTTTGAACATTTCCTATTAACATATTCATAAAATATATGGTTTTTTTGTGAGTGGCTTATTTCTCTTATGATGCTTTCAAGGTTCCTCCAGCCTGCAATGTGTACCAGTACTTATTTCTCTTTATAGCTGAATAACATCCCATTGTGTAAACATATCTCTTTTCTTTCTTCATTTATCAGTTGATAAATGGATTATTTCTACTCTGTGACTGTTATAAATCCATCAACTTTTCACAGTGTCTTCTATGAGATAAATATATAAATATCCCCACACTTCCTTCTATTTTTCCTTTTTCCAATCTCCTGTCTTTCTCAGATACATTCTACTTTTACACTACCATGTTTGATAAAATTTACATCATGTTCTGTACTTATATTTAAACATTTTATAGTTTCCATGATTCTAAGGTTTGAAGACAAATTGTGACTTACATTTTTATAATTGTAGATATTTTTCACTACAGAAGAAAGTAGTTACCCAAAATACACCGTGTTTTCTGTGGGCCTCGTGTCATGACTTATCAGAGGATGTGCTAGGCATCAATCCAAGGTCAAAGGGACACCCTTCCTTCACACTACATATATTTATCATTATCAGGCCACATTTACTTTTAAAATATTTTTAAATTTAATTTCAAATCATATTTTATTATTCAATTACAGTTGATATACATTAGTTTCAGCTACGTGACCTAGTGGTTAGACATTTACGTAACCGAACTTAGGAAGTGGTTACCCCGAGGAACCTACTACTCATCTGGCACCTTATACAGTCGATACAATATTATCGACCATATTCCCTGTGCTATACCCTTACATCCCTATGACTGTATTTATAACTGGCAATTTGTACATCTTAATTCTTTCCCCTTTTTATCTACCACTCAATCTCCCTCCCATCTGGCAACCTTAAAAATGTTCTTTGTATCTGTGTGTTGGTTTCTGTTTTGTTTGTTCATTTATTTTGTTTTTCAGATTCCAATATAAGTAAATCATATCTTTGTCTTTCTGTGTCTGACTTATTTTACTCAGTGTCATACTCTCTAGGTCCATCCATGCTGTTGCAAATGGCAAGATTTTAATTTTTTTATGGCCAAGTCATAATCCATTGTATGTATTATGTACCACCGCTTTTTTATCCACTCATCCATTGATAGGCACTTTGGTTGCTTCCGCATCTTGCCTATTGTAGATAATACTGCAATAAACATCAGGATGCATATCTTTTAAAATTAGTGTTTTGGGTTTTTTTCAAATAAATACCCAGCAGTGGAAAGGCTGGGTCCTTCTTGACTCTTGTTATACTCTTTGTTTTAAAGTCTGTTTTGCCTGATATAGGTATTGTTATCTCAGCTTTTTTCTTTATTTCCACTTGCATAAAATATCTTTTTCCATTCCTGTACTTTCAGGCTGTGTATGTCTTTTGATCTAAAGTCTCCTGTAGGCAGCAGATGTATGGGTCTTATTTTCCTACCCATTCAGCCACCCTATATCATTTTATTGAATCATTTAATCCATTTTCATTTAAAGTAATTGTGGATAGGTATGTAGTTATTGCCATTTTATTATTCATATTTTTGATTTTTATTTTTCTTCTTTCTAAAAAAAGTCTCATTAACATTTATTGTAATTTTGGTTTGATGGGATGAACTCCTTCAGCTTGTTTTATCTGGGAAACTCTATCTCTCCTTCAAATCTAAATGATAGCCTTGCTGAGTAGAGTAATCTTGGTTGTAAGTCTTGTTTTTCATCAACTTGAATATTTCACCCCAACGTCTCTGGCCTGCAAAGTTTCCGTTGAGAAATCAGCTGACAGTCTTATGGGAGCTCCCTTGTAGGTAACTAACTGCTTTTCTCTTGCTGCTTTTAAGATTTTTTCTTTGTCTTTCACCTGTGGCTTTTTAATTATGATGTGTCTTGATATGAGACTCTTTGGGTTCATCTTGTTTGGGACTCTCCGAGCTTCCTGACTATATGTGTATTTCCTTTGCCAGGTTAGAGAAGTTTTCAGTCAATATTTCTTGAAATAGGTTTTCAATCCCTTGCTCTCTCTCTTCTTCTTCTGGTATCCCTTGGACATGGGTGTTGTTATACTTGATGTTGTCTCAGAGGTCCCTTAAGCAATCATCATTTTGTTAAATTCTCTCTCTCTCTCTCTTTTTTTTTTTTTGCCATTCCAATTGGATGTTTTTGGTATCTTGTCTTCCAAATTGCAGATTTGATTCTCTATTTCACCTAATCTACTGTTGATTCCCTTTAATGTATTCTTATTTCAGTTATTGTATTCTTCATTGCTGACTAGTGTTTTTATCTCCTTTATATGTTTCCTACCTCTTTGTTACAATTCTCACTGAGTTCATCTATTTTCTCTGTGTGATCATTGAGCATCCTCATAACCAGTGTTTTGAACTCTGCACTTGATTGAGTGCTTGTCTCCATTTTGTTAAGTTCTTTTTTCTGGATTTATGTCCTGTTCTTTCATTTGGGACATTTTTTGTGTGTGTTTTAATTTTCAGTGTCTCCCTGTGTTTTTTTCTATGTATTAGGGAGAGCTGCTACATCTCCCCATCTTGGGAGAGTGGGCTTTTGCAGTACATGTCCTGTGGGACCCAGTGGCACAGTCTCCTTGGTCACCTGGGCTGGGTGCTCCATAAATGGCCCCTGTGTGGGTGATGGGTACCTTCCTGTTGTAGCTGAGCCCTGATTATTGTTGGCCATCAGTGGGAAGGATTGATCCTCAGGCTGATTGATAGTAAGGACTGGCTGCGCCTAGTGGGTAGGAGCTGTTGTGCAGGGGTTGTCACCAAGGAGCAGGATTGTCTTAGTTAGGCTCTGGTGCCTGCTACATCTTCCCTTTGGGTTTATCGTTTGTGAAAGTGGTTGTATGGTACAATGGTATGAGCTGAAGAATGCCACTGGGGGTGTTGGTTCTGGGGCGTTTTGAGAGGGGTTCTCGTAGTGACCAAGATCAGCTGTCGCCTGAGCCCTTCTGAGGCCACCCGGTATGAGCTACAAAGTGATCTTCAAATGGTTGCCATTTGTGCTGGGCTAGGTGGTGTCTTGGACAGACTAATCAGTGAGCCGAGGCTAGGTGCCACCAGTGCCAGGCTCGGGACGCTTCGCAAGATGTACAGGGCATACCAAGGCCAGACACTGCTTATTTGGGGTTTGTGGACCTTAGAGGGATTTTAGGAAAGCCTGCAGGGGGCAGCCAAGACAAGCTGTTTGTATGGGAAGGCCACTGGAAGTGGCTTGAGTGGGCTAGCAAGTTGGGTTGGGCAGGGTCACAGAGAATCACCAGGATGGGGCAAATGGTGCTGGACAGGTTGATAGAAACTCAGACTTGGAGCCTACCTGTCCTGCAGGCTGGGCACGAGGAGGGCTCAACAAAGGAACAATAGCTTCTGCCAGCGGTGCTTTCTGAAAACAAAGCCGCTCTACCGGCCTTCACCCTGAAGCCAGACCATTCGGTTCTTCGCAGTAAGTCTCTGGTGCTTGTCAAGCTGCTGTCCCAGTGCTGGAGCTCAGAGAAAGGGAGTCCGTCAGCAAGCAAGTCCATGGTGAGCCCTTTAGGAGGATCAATTGGGGCTGCAGAAGCCCTCCGTCTCACTGAGTCACAGTCTCCACAGGGTTTCATAGCCACAGTTAGGAGGACTTCTCTTTCTGGCTCTGGAGCCCTGGGCTGGGGACCTGGCGTGGTGCTGGGATCCGTTGCTCCTCAGGGGGAACCGCTAGAGCCAAGATATCCCTCCCATTTCTTAACCACCACACGTGGCTTGTTCCATGTCTCCACCTCTCCTGCTGGTTTCCATGTGGCTTCTTATGTATGTCTTTGGTTATAAAACTTCTGTTTAGCTAGACGTTAGGTATTTCCAATGGAGGTTGTTCTGTAGTTTTGTTATAATTTTGATGTGGTTGTGGGAGGTGAGCACAGCATTTAGCTCCTTTGTCACCATGACTGAAAGTTTCACATTTACTTTTAAAAAGAAAATTTAGACCATGACTTTTTTCTCCTGGAGTGTTTACTTGCTTTCCTTTCTCTTTGTTTAAAAAAATTTTTAAAAAGGCGCATGCCTTATTTCCCATGATTTAGAAGTTAAATAAAATACATAAGAACATTCATCTTGTTAGTGTATTCTTGATTTGAATATATCCATTTTTAAGGTCTTTGTTTTTGGAGACCACAGGCTTCCTGCTCTAATTTTCATTTATTGCTTTCTAGGTCTTCTAAGAATTATCATTCCAAATTTTTTTGATTCTTGTTTTTTAAGTCCCATGACATTTTTCTTGTTTTTAATCCTTATTTTGCTGTAGCATGTCCACAAGTAACCTATTCAAAACAGGTGCATAGGAAGTAAAACTTATGGCTCTTTGAAAATAACCTGAATTCTATTCAAGATGACTTCCCTTCAGCACCTTAAAGGGATGGTGTCCTTTCCCTTGAGGAGACAAGAGCTTCTGATGTCATTCTTAATTTCATTTCCCATGTCATCTGCACTACCACTCCTTCACCGAAAAGGAAACTTATCTTTCATTCTTGATCCTTGACTTCTGAAATTTTGTTAGAACATGCCTCTGTTTGAGTCCATTTATATCCACTCTGTTCAGTACTGACTGAGACTGTTCAGTCTGGATACATGTCTCTCCGAGTCTAGTAAGTTCTTGCTGTTTTCTTTCTTTCTAGAATTCCCATTGGTAATACATTGTTTAACCTTGATTGATCCTCTGTATGTTATCTTGCCTTTCGCACTTTCTATCCCTCTTGTGTATTATATGTTATATTTATTATATACTCATTATATATATGTATTTATTATACCTATGTATGTACATACACAGTTTCATACTAGGAGATTTCCTTGTCTTTTTTCCCAGTCATCCCACCGAATTCTGTGTGTCATCAGTGATACAATTCATTTCAAAGGGCTCTTTACAATTCTCCAAGAGCTCTTTTTCTTCTACAGAATCCCATTCCAGTTTTATGGATATATTTCTCTTAATTTTCTTCAAGGATTTGAATTAGAACTTTCAAAACGTTCTCTTCTTATTTCCACTGCAATCAGTTGCTGGGTACGTATCTACCTTCCTGTCTGCCAGTCTGAGTTTCTCATGTTGCTGGCTCTCCCCAGTATCTGATGAGCCTCCAGGTGGAATGAAGAGCAGCACTGTTCCCTAGGAGCTGGGGTGGGTGCCGTCTGCTGCAGGTGTGTGGGCCTCTCGCCAGGGCGGGAGGACTGAGGGGAAGCTCTGTGCACCAGATCGGGTCGTGGGCTTTGCCTTTGTCCTTTCACTTGTAGGTGAGTGAGCGGGTGGCTGGCCCTCAGGATGAGATGCTCCAAACAGAAGGAAAGTACTTTCAAGAGGGCACCAGTACTCCAAGAGTCCCCAGGAGCTATTAAATTCCCTCCAACTTTTCTCCCTGGCTGTGTGCTAAATGCCTGGGGGCACGCAGTCTGAGTTCTTGGGAATCGGGGACTAGAGCAGGGAGCTGGAAGGAGAGTGTGGGGAGCCAAGTGGCAAAATTACAGGGTAAACAGGCTTAATGATCCCCTCCTGCTGTTTTCATTTCTGTTTCTCATCCCTGCCTTCCTCCTTCACTAGCAGCTCCAAGCCCAGGGCTTCTCCTGGGCTCTGGCCACTTCCTGCCCTTTCTCCTGAAGTCCTTTCTAAGTGTACTCTGCATCCCCTTCCTCCTCTGCTTGATCTGTCAACCTGCTTTCATCCTCTTTCCATTTTTCCAGAAACTTATTGTACTAGCCCTTTCTCAGTTTCCACACTTCAATGGGTTTACTCCTCTTCCCTTAAAAAAAAACAAAACCCACTACATTTATGTGATCACTTTTAAGGGATCACAGGATGTCATCTCAAACCAGAGCCTCACTAGGGGTTTTGATGGATTAACCTTCAGAAGTTTCAGTGGACAGTGCTAATAAAAACCTGGTAGAAAAGGTCATGTGTTCCAAGAGCCTTTAATAGAGAGCATCTGTCTTATCCAGGGAGCAGAAAGTGGTTATGAAAAAGGGGAGGATGCAGAATGTGGCCCAACTGACAAACAAAGAGAAGGGAGGGTTAAGACTCCGAGTAAGAAAAATGCAGAAAATGGGGAAGGAGTGCCTCGGTGGACCCCCCGAGTCTGGAAAGATGTGGACTCTTCTGACCTAAGACACCAGCCCCAGTGCACTGTATGGAATTTAACTCATCTCTGGGGTGGGGGTGCCCCTGGGGATCAGGTCCTTTAAAAGGAAAGCCCTCAGCCTGGCATTCCAGGCCCTCTGTGTCATGGTTCCACGTTACCTTTTGAGTCCTGTTGCTTGCTCCCCAACACCACCACCCCATGACACATTTCTCTAGCAACACTGGGCTTTTCGCGGTCGCTAGTGCAATCTCTGTCTCCCCATCTGTCCCTTCGCTGACCCTTTTCCCTCTACCTGGAAGGCCTTTTCGCCGATCTCTACCTTTACCCTTTGTGACAGCAGGGATGGAAACGGAAACTATTATGCTAAGTGAAATAAGCCAGTCAGTGAAAGACAAATACCATATGATCTCACCCATAAGAGGAATCAGATGAACAACATAAACTTATGAGCAAAATAGAACCAAAGGCGTGGAAACATGGGGGAGACAGTGATCAGAGGTGGAGGGGAGGGAGATGACGGTGGAAAGAAGGGGAAGGGACCAGCCAAAGGACATGTATGAAGGACCCACGGACATGGACAACAGTGTGAGAATTAACTGTCAGGAGCTGGGGGTGGGTTGGGTGGAGGGGGGCAAAGGGGAAAAAATTGGGACAACTGTAATAGAATAAACAAGACTTTAAAAAACTGTCAAAAATAGTGTCTATCCACTGAACTTAAAAAGAGAGAGTCTGGTAGTAGGAAGGGGCCAACTTTCAAAATAATTCCTGCTGCAAAGGACCAGGCGGTACTTTCTTCTGTAAAATGTAATCCCAGAAATGAAATCAATTTCTAGCAATCGACTAGCAATTCTGTTCATAAGCAGCCAGGGCTTAATTTATACCATTGAAAGTTCTGTGTGCCAGAAGTGCCTCCAGGAGTGGGGCAGGAGTGACCTGCCCCCAAACCTGTGCTCCTCTTGCTCTGCCATGAAACAGCTTAGCAAAATATCCTGGGGAAGTAACAGCATCCCAGTTACATAAAATGTTGCATCTGTCACCTGTCTTGGGGGCTTGGGGGAACCTAATGTGATATAGGGTATAAAAACACTGTGAACTCTAACGTGAGGCTCATGTGATTCTTCAACATGTAATGGTACAGGAAAAAAATTTCCATCCACGTGTCTGTACCCCAGAACCCTCTTTTGTGGCACTTGTCATATCCAGCTCTAAGGTGCAGTTATTTGTATGCAGGTACTTCTACTATGATGACATTTATGCATCCTGAAAATGTTACCTTCTGCAAAACTGCACATCGAAAATGACAGGTTTGTGGAAAAACAGGATTGGGGGAGACCACCCAAAACGTAGTTTTGTAGCCCAAGCCCTGAAAACTCAACAATGCCTGCTAATTCCAACAAAAATGCTAGCACGATTAAATCACCAGAGAGTTTTTACCATGTCTCATGTCTGTTAATTCTTTGAAGCCTTAAACCTGGGGGCCTGTGCTCTCTTTTGCCATGGGTTCACTTCTAATATGACTGTTTAAATCACAGCTGAGGGTCTGATCTGGGTGGGGCCTTTTCATAACCCCACTGCCTTCACAGGTGGGGAAACGTCTTCACCTGCCTGAGCCTTCCTAGAAAACGGTACGAACCACCATGGTTCCTATGATCATAAAACTAGTTATACTTGGACTAAGATTTCAGGGCCTTTTTCTCAAAGTCTATCTCTATGGCTAAATTTATTCATTTTCTATTGTTACTGCAGCAAATTACTGAAAACTTAAAGGCTTAACACAAATTTATTAGTTTATAGGTTAGGTGATCAGAAGTCCAAAATAGCTCTCATTGGGCTCAAATCAAGGTATTGACAGGGCTGGTTCCTTCCAAAAGCCCTAGGGTAGACAGTTTTCCTGCCTCTTCCAGCTTCTAGAGGCAGCCTCATTCCCTGGCTCACGGTCCATTCCTCCGTCTTCAGTGGCTGGTTGAGTCAGTCTCCCATGGCATCATGGCATCGCTCTGACACTCACCGTCTTACCTCATTCTTTCACTTGCAAAGACCACTGTGATTATATTAGGCTGCCCAATACACCAGGATCATCTCCTCATCTCAAAGTTAGATGATTAGCAACCTAATTCTTTTTTATTAATATCTTGTTATTTATTTTTAGAGAGAGCAAAAGGGAGGGAGAAAGAAAAGTAGGGAAGCATCAGTGCATGGTTGCCTCTCATGCGCCCCCTGCTGGGGATCTGGCCTGCAACCCAAGCATGTGCCTTGACTGGGAATCAAACTGGTGACCCTTTGGTTCGCAGGCCAATGCTCAATCCACTGAGCCACACCAGCCAGGACAGCATCTTAGTTCTATCTGCAACTTCAATCCCCCTTTGCCGTGTAATATGCCGTAGTCAACAATTCTGGGGATTAGAGTGTGGATATCTCAGAGAGAGGCATTATTCTGCCTAACACCCTAAGGTATTTTTCTTTAATTGTAAAAAGCCTGCCTCTGATCACATCAGAATATTTACAAGAGCAGAAAAGTGCATATGAACCCACATGGCTTCCACATTATATCACTTCATTCCTCTATCGTCACACCTGAAGTGATTCACATTAAAGAACAGGAGCTATGGCAGAGCAGGCTGCGCCTCGTTCCTCCCATGACAGTGTGAACTCCCTGGTGGTCGGCGCCCTGTCTTCCTCTTGCATTCACTGCCGTGCATTACTTACAGTGGTTGCCACAGTAAAGAATTACTGAAATGAACTGAGTTGTTACAAAGTAAACAAATATCTGCACAGCTAAAGCAACCCATTGGATTAAGAATGAGGTATAACCCATTGTCTAAGGAAGGAATTAAGGGACAAATTTTGGGAGAAAAATGTACCTTCAGCACAAAGTTGTCCTCAGCCTGGAGCTTCAGCTCAACCACTGCCTTCCTAACCAAAGCTTCGAAGTTGAGGTCTCTTCTGCGAGGCACATCCAGGGCGGGGAAGAGGTCCCCAATCAGGCCCATGAACACGGGCATGTCATCAGTCACTATCTTGGGGATGTTGAAATCTCGCAGGGAGCGCATCAGGACTTGGTCCTCGGGCCTGTCAGGGTCTCCGCGCTTGAGAGATCCGGCCACCACCAGCACAGACTTGATGGCCCGCAGGCCCCAGTCGTAGTGATCCTGAAGGAGGGCAGCAAGGGTTAGACTGGAGTAGCTGGGAAGTAGAATGCCACGTACCCAGCTAGCGTCTGCAAAATTACAGATAGCACGTCAGGATTAGGTCATTTTGAGGCCACGGCAGAAGCACAGCAAAGAATGATGTAGGAGGTGGTGATCTCAGGATCCTGGTTTCTGGCCTGGCCTTGGTTACTTTTCTAGTTGTGATGACAACAAAGCAGACACAGAACACACAGGGAACAGGGGTCAGGGAGATGAAGCAGAACCACCCCAAACCTATCCAGCTACCTCTTGTACATCAAGGCTGTTAGCTCTAGAAACAGCTGCGGCTACACTTACATGCTCTACCTGGGAGGCCTTCAAACTCTTTGAGAAAAGGAGTTAAAAATAGTTCCTTAAAAATTTGGTCACTTCTGGTCAAGATGGCAGAGTAGGTAAACACTGTGCCTGCCTCTTCCCATGATCACATCAAAATTACAACTAAATTATAGAACAACCACCCTCAAGAACCACTTAAAGGCTAGCTGAAATGTCATAACTAAGGATATAAAGAGGCCAAGTCCTGACAGGTAGGAGGGGTGGAGATGCTAAATGGGTTAGTCCCACATCCATGGAAGCAGCCCAAGTGTCCAAGAGTAGAAAAGTGGATTTTTAAAAAAGCTATGGCACATTTACACAACAGAATACCATTTGGCTCTGAAGAAGGAGAAGGAGAAGAAGAAGGAAATCTTGCCCTTTGTGACAGCATGGATGGACCTGGAGAACATTATGCTAAGTGAAATACGCCAGTTAGAGAAAGACAATTACCATATGATTTCACTCATATGTGGGATCTAACAAACGGACTGATGTGAGATAGAAACACTGATTGGCTGCCTCCCGTACATGCTCCAACAGGGGGTCAAACTCACAACCTAGGTTTCTTAACCGGAAATTGAACCTGCAACCTTTTGGTGTATAGGACAACCCTCCAACCAACTGAGCCACTTGTCAGGGCCAAAGAGAGACAGTTCTTAAAAGCAGCAAGAGAAAAGCAGTTAGTTACCTACAAGGGAGCTCTCATAGGCTGTCAGCTGATTTCTCAACAGAAACTTTGCAGGCCAGAAGAGATTGGTGTGAAATATTCAAAGCGACGAAAAGTAAAGACTTACAACCAAGATTACTTTACCCAGCAAGGCTATCATTTAGATTTGACAGAGAGATAAAGAGCTTCCTAGATAAGAAAAAGCTGAAGGAGTTCACCGCGCCCCCCATCAGTATTACAAGAAATGTTTTCTTTAAGAAATCAAAAACATGAATTAGAAAATATCACAAAGAAAAAATTTCACCGACAAAGGCAACACATAATAAAAGTAGTGGATCAAACAACAGTAAAGCTAGTACAAAGATTAAAAGACAAAAAAAGTAGGGAGATCATGTGTAATTACAAGAGTAAACTAAAGGATACGCACAAGCATAGACACAAATAAAGTAAAAATTAATGACAAAAACATAAACGTGAAGTGGGTGAGTAAAAATGACAGTGAGTTTAGAATGTGTTGAAACTTAATTGACCATCAATTTAAAATAAACTGTTTATACACACATAGCTTGGTATATGTGAAGCATATAGTAACTACAGACCAAAAATCTACAGGAAATATATAAGAAATAAAGAGAAAGGAATCCAAACACAACACTACAGAAAGTCATCAATGGAGAGGAAAAGAGAGTAAGAAAATATGAAAGGAACAGAAAAGAACTAAGAAAAAATCAGAAAGCAATTAATAAAATGGCAATAACTACATACCTCTCAACATAATTTTAAATGTAAATGGATTAAATGATTCATCAAGAGACAAATGGGTAAAGAAGTGGTATGTATATACGATGAAATATTCCTCAGCCATAAAAAAAGAATTAAATCTTATCATTTGCAACAACACAGATGGACCTAGAGAGTATTATACTATGTGAAATAAGTCGGAGAAAGGTGAATACCATATGATTTCACCTATACATGGAATCTAAAAAAACAAAATAAACAAGCAAGGCAGAAACAAACTCATAGTTACAGAGAACAAACTGACAGTTGCTAGACCAGGTGGGGGTGTGTGTTAGGGGCTGGGTTAAAAAGGTGTAGGGATTAAGAGGTGCAAATTGGCAGTTACAGTTACAAAACAGTCATGGGGATGTAAAGAACAGCTTAGGGACTATAGTCAATGATATCATAATAACCATACATGGTGTCAGGCTGGTGTAGGACTTATCGGGAAGAAATTGCTTTCCAAGTTATATAAATGTCCAACACTATGCTGGACACCCGAAACTAATACAAAACTGAATGTTAAAAATATTTTGTCAAAGGTGGACCCCACTGGTCCCAGGTTATGATAGATTCTGTGAAGATCAGATATGGTCTGCTGACATCAGGTTTCAGGGCAGCATGGCAGAGGAAACGGGGTGGAGGGGTGTGCCGTTGAGAGCACAGAATCTGAACTGACACAGACCTAGGTTCAAATCCCAGTTCCGGTACTTGATTCATAGCAGACTGTTATTGAATTAGAGCTGTAATACCTGCTCTAAAGGACAGCTCAGTGTGCCATGAGGACAACAGACATGGTGGCTCTACTTGAAATTGACTGCCTTCCATCCCCTGAGCCTGTGGAACAGGTGTTCCTTCTGGCCTTGGCTGTATTTCTTTCTCTTCTGCGCTGGACTGAATTCTACTCCCTCAGGCCTTCTTCATTATGGTTTCTTCTGGGCAGTCTGATCCTTAGCCTAGGCACTGCCACCTCGTTCTTTGTCTCCACTGCACCCAGACTCAGAGAAACCAATGCACAGCAAGTGTAACACAGAGAAGGCTGAGGGATGAAGCCATGGGAATTGGCAGGAGACGGGGCTCCATGCGAGCCTCTTGGGAGTGTGGTGAGCATATCGATCTTTATTCTGAGAACATGGAGGAGCAATGTCAAGTGAATCATTCTAGTCATTGGCTAAAGAACGAATTCAAGGGATGAGAACAGAGGTAGAAGAACTAGTACCAAGGAGGTTCTCAAAGTTTTAAGCAAGAGACGTGTGACTGGAACTAAAGTCTTAGAGAGAAAATAACATGTTTGGGAGACATGCAGAGGATAGAATGAGCAACAGTTCATTCATGATTAGATGGAGGGCTGAGGCAGAGGAAAGCTATCAAGGATAACTCCCAAGGTTCCCAATTTAGCAAGTGGGTAAATGGTGGCTCTTGAGGGAAAAAATGCTGAAGTAGGCTTGGGATAGAAGCCAGTAGGAAGATCAGCTTTAGACGCTGACCCGAAGGTGCTTTTTACACACTCGGGGGAGCTGGGGTGCAGACCACTGAATATACGGGGTCAGCGTTCAAAGGAGAGGTTAGGGGTGGGGCTGTGAAAGTAAGTCACTGGCGGCGGAGAACCCAGAGAGAGGATGCGAGGAGCAGGGGCCTGGGAAGTGGGAGGAAATTAGGGGAGGCTTTTTTATACACCATGGACAGGTTTCACAAGGCTGAGAGAGCTCACATTTTGGCAGCGAAGGTGATCCAAGGAAGAGAGTCCCCAAAGGGAAGTGAACTCACCCGGAACAGCCCAGGGAAGCTGATGGCCACAGAAAAATTCTCTGACCAAGGCACCAACGCTGGAGGTTCTTGGTCACGTTTTAAGGAGTTATTTCTGTGAGGGGACCTTCTGTAGGCAGGAGGGTCCTCTCTTGGCCACGTTTAAGGCCAAGCAGCGATGAGAAGCCCGGGGTTCCTTAGTGCCCAACTCTCTCCCCCCAGCCCTCTGTCCATCCCAAGTCCCTTCAGGGGAAGGCTGTACCCTCTACAATTTTTCTCAACTGCCACCGTGTGTCTCAAGGGACACTGGTGATCTATGAGGTGTTGCTATACATTCAATTAAAAATGGGCACTCTGTGGTCAAATCTTAAAAATGCTGGGCTTAGAAAACAGAAGCAAATCTTAATTATAGAAGTGTTCAGAACTTTTAATAAGCTTATGGGCACAGGGACTCTAGGAGACGGCTCTAATAACTTCCCTGACACGCTGGTCCTGGAATCCATCCGGAGCTATGGCAATCGCGCATGATCGATTTTCCAGTTTAACTAGGGAGCGTACCTGTTTGGAGAGGAGCTCTTTGCACAACCGGTAAAGGGTGATGAACTTCCTGGCTAATGAACGAGCTTCGATGAATCCTTCTGCCACCAGCATGATCTCACAGATCAACTCAAAGTCTGGGACAACCATGGCACAGGGCCTGTGCGCAGGGAGACAAAGGGCGAGAGAGTTCCCAACCGTGCAGCCAAAGGGGAGCGTCTGAGGCGGGAGGCGCCGGCTGAGGTCACAGATGGAGGTACCTGTAGCGTAAAAACTTAGACCTCCACGGTCGTTTCCTCTAAGACCTTCAGTTGAAAGTTGAATGGACTAACTATAAAGGAAGTGAACCCTCTTCCCCAAGTTGATGGATGATGTCAGCAGACGCGGGCAGAGTTTGGTGGCTACAGCTCACCAAGTCTGGTCGCTTGAGTCTAGCATGCTTTACACAAGACACAGGTTTGGTAAAGTGAGTTGCCTAGAACAGGTGAGGGGCTGAGGTTGAGGAACTGAGTCTCTCTTGGTGTCTATAAGAAACTGAGGATCTCTCTGTTTCTCATCTTGAACACATGTCTTTCTAAGCCTAGACACTAAGCGTTTATTTTGTACTTACTTGCATACAAATATAAGCACTCGTACTTATTACTGAGGGTTAAAGTGAGTACTTACTAACCTCTCCTTTTTGCAAAATGGCCTGTATGAGAAAGCAGAAGGGGATTTTTGTCTATGTGGGAGTATTTACTTTGCTTTTTTTCCCCCTCTCTCTCTAGAAATATTTCATTTCAAAGTTACTTATTTTTAAATTAATTCATTAAGTATGTAATAGGAGCCCAAGGTTGCTACATTATTTAATTGCATTTTTTCCTACCCTGATATAAAGTCTTCAAAAACATTTCATTCAGGTACGTGGTATTCAAAGTCAAAGGAGCAATGAAATACTCGGAAACTCAAAATTATTTCACAACACGAAACAAGGTTAAATGTATATCCTCACAATGGAGTGTGACGTGGTTGTGGTAAGTAATGCTGCGAAAGAAAAACTACTCAGTTTTTGAGGAGACATTAACCAATGAAGGCAGCATGCTAAATTACGCAGGGTCTGACCCAAGTTTGAAAAAGAAATATGTACTCTACCCACAAAACACCGGGAGGAAGAATGCCAAATGGTTACACTGATCAACTCCGGATGGGAGGCCTGGGATGGGGAGGAGCAGAGTCTGCGGCCAGGAAGCCTGGGTTCAAACTCCAGTTCTACTGCTTACCGGTTGGGTTACTAGCTAACCCTAGTAACTAGGGTTACTACCCTGAGCAATTTGCCGAATCCGTCTGTTCTCTTATTGTACTAATAGTATGATTCCCCCTCATAGGGTTTTTTAAAATGAGAATTAAATGTAAAATTATGTTTGCATTTATTGCTTTTACAAATATTACTCAATTACCCCCCCCCCCGACCCCCGCAATTTTCTAGGGATATATGTTCTGTTTAAATCCAGGGAAAAAAATAAGGACAAATTCTCATCACGGTGACAACCCAGCTCCATTGTCATTTGTGACACAGGCTTGTTTAGTAAGTACTCGGTGTGAACAACTAGGAAACAGCACGGTGTTTGATGGCGCCAGTTTAGACAGCCTGCTGAAATTCCCACAAGCTCTTGGCTGATGTGGGGATCTGGCTGAAGGAGGAAATAGCCACACCACTCCCTCCCATGAGACAGGAATTTGCCGCTCTGGGGCAGTTTAGACATGAGGGGTTTGGGTACCCAGGGAGCTTCCCAGTGGCCCCCTCGGCCCTCACACCCAGGGCCAAGACACACTTCATCACAGCTCCCATGGCCTCTGCCCAAGGTAATCGTCCAGTGGGAGGACTCTGAGACGCCGTGAAGCATCTCTCAGGTTTCTCTTTGTTGGGCTGACATCTCTTTTCTGAAAAAAAGAATGGAGATTCCAGCTCCTGCTAGGATAGGCATTTGTCATTTCTTGTCAAAATAAAGAAGATTTTAAAACATGGTCCTATCCATCATTGGCAAAGGTAAAAATAAGTGTTCTCACGCATTGCTGCTAGGAATGTAATTTGGCACGTCTCTCTTTAGAAAGCAATTTGGCAATGTGTATCAAAAGCCTTAAAAATGTTCCTCCCTCTTAGTTCAGTGATTCCACTTCTGGGAAGCTAGCCAAAGAAAATAGTCATGCATACAGAAAAAAAGACATTTACAAAGATGTGTATTACAATATTATGCATAAACACTTTAAATGTTAGAAGCAGTCTTAATATTTAACTATGGGGACTAGTGGATTTCATGTGGACCATGTACTTGACAGAATAAAATGCAGTCATGAAATGAGATTTATTAAGAATATCCAACAGAGGAAACTATTCATAATATGACTATGATAGACTATAAAAGGAAAAATAAAACAATGTCAGACTGTGTGTAGACAACAAATGAAGACAAACATGTGACTTTAAAATGCACATACAGAGAAACAGACCACAATTAAGCAAAACACCATTTTACTGATGATGACATTAAAGGTGGATTTTAAAAAAACCTACTTTTCTATATATTCCAAATTTCCCCTAATACATAGGTCACACATTTCCAGCAGAAAAAATAAAGGAAACTTTCCTTTGGGGTTCTCACATGGGGCGGGGCTCGTGCTCACCTGAAGAGAGCTTTCAGGTTCTCTGGCAGCTCCGTGCGGCCGGCGTAGCCGGGGTTCATGGTGATGAAGATGCCCACGGAAGGGTTCAGGCTAATCTCCTCCCCAAGGAAGTTGAATCGCTGCTTCTTATCGCGAATCGCATCTTGAATGCTTTTTACCTGGTGAACAAGTCAATGGAAAAACCGCCTCTGCTGAGTTTCAGCGTCAGGTGATAGGGAAAGCTGGGAATCCACGCACCACGCGGACGCTTGTTTCGTGGTCCCTTTTGCTGAAGGACAGGCACAGCGACTGCAGCCTGGGCCCTAGACTGATGGGCACTGGATGTCTGTCTAAAAGAAATCTGGCCACACATATCCGTGTTTATAACTCAGTGGCAGGAGGCTGCGGGGGACCGGCAAACGGGTGTCGAGCTCTCTCTGAGCATCGGTCCCCTCTACAGTAACACAGAGTATTAGAACTCACCGCGTGCTGGGTACTGCTCTGAGCACTTTCCATGTATTAACTCATTTGATCCTACCACAGTCCTTTGAGGGGGGCCCTTTAATGCCATCACCCTCATTTCTCCGTGATGAAATTTCTCCGCACTGACAAGTGGAGTCGTTTGCCCAGCCTTACACAGCTGCTCAGTGGTGACGTCTGGATTTGAATCGGGCCATGGAAAGCTGGGGCCTGGCTCTTAGCCACTGTGCGATGGAGAGAACACTGGTACCTACCTCCCGGGCTTGTTCTCAGGATTAAATTAAAAAGAATCATAAAGGGTTTAGCATATAGAAAATGCTTACAAACAGCAGCTGCCATGGGAATGGTTAATACGCGTATGCCTGTCACCTTCACAGCTGCGTTCGTCTTCTTGGCCTAACTCCTCACAGCCACCTGCCAGTCTGCATCTCCAGAACAGACTGCATTAGGCCTGGGTGACCCCCGTATGCCCGGAGGGTCCTGCGTGGTGAGGAGAAGAGGGAGCCACCGGGGCAAAAGTAGGTGGAACCCAAGTCCCCACGTGGTATTGGTGCTTTTCTAAAGAGGTCTAGCTTTTCCTTAATTGTGGTCTGGAGCCTCAAGAGATCTGAGCTGAAGATTGGCTCAGTCAGATCTCCATTCTAGATCACTCTTCCTAGCAGTGGGGGAAGAGACGGAAATGAAACTCACCCATTTAATTTTCACACCTGGTGCTTTGGGAAAAAAGTGCAAAATCGACATGCAGCAAAGGGCGGAAGACTAAAGGGGCACGCTTGCTCCGCCAGGCCTCGGGGTGTCTCCGAGTATCCCTAGGCTCTCAGGGTTTTGGAGGCCACACCTGAAAGCTGGGGCCAGTGCCAGGTTTTCTGAGTGAGCCCCAAGCAAGGCAGCTATGTTCAGGGAGTTTAGAATTGCCAAGGGAGCATTTAGTGGAGCCTGGGCTGCAGGTGTGTGCATGTGTGTGCATGTGTGTGAGAGAGAGAGAGAGAGAGCTCACACACTGGGCAAGGCCCTCCCCAGGGCCTTGGAAGGGCAGCGTTTGCCAGAATGCATGACAGTTCTACAATTAGGACTCGGTTCCTTTCCCAAAGTGAAGTTCTAATGACCGAATGCATCTGAGCACGCAGCCATTAGTTTAGACTCAACCTCCAGCTCCCAGCAGGCCAGTCGAACAGATCAGGCCCTGCTGGTTCTCGGCACTCCCAGCCCAGCTCCGACACGTAGCCTCTCACCACCCTGCAAGCTCTGTGAGTGGTAACGGCCGGGTTCGCTCCTTAGGCCCCAGTCCCTCCATCTACATAATAGACTGAGCACGCACCTTGTTCTGGAGCGGGGAGGTGAGCTTAATTACCATTTACAAATTGCTCTGATACCTCTGGGTGGAGGCAAAAGTGAGAGCCAGGGACCTCCTCTGCTGCTCCCTCTGCTTCAGCGTTCCCTCTGGCAATACTGAGGCCCAGAAACCTCAAGCTCAGCGAGAACTGATGCCGCACTGCCGACTGGCCGCATCTGTGCTTTTGTGTAAATTCTGTAGGGGGCCCTTGAGGGAGAGCGTTGAGCAGACTCAAGGATGCAGTTAATGCTGAAGCATCTGAGCTAATAACAGGTTCTGTTAGCCTGGCTGCCATACAACAGGAGGGCTCTGACGGCATTTCTCCGCTGCCTTCACGGCAGCTGAGACCCCTGGAACAAGCCCCTGGAAGGTGACAGCGGTCGGGATCCAGAACGTCCTTCGGGATGCCGGGGAGAAGCAGGGGACGGATTGTGTGGGTTAAGCCGTGAGCTTAGCCAGGTGGAGGTGCACACCCGGGAAGGCCAAGATTGCAAGGTATACTCCTTACTCATGGGGGCCTGTTTCTCCACTGAACACTCATCGTTTTGGGAGATTTTAAAGCACAGGGAATAACAACAAAACCATCACTGACATTTACTGAGCACTTGATATGTACCAGGTATTGTTCTGCGTATTTTACACGAATTATCCCCTTTAGTCCTCATAACAGCTATATGAGGTGAGGAAACTGAGGCAGAAGGCAGTTGAGAAACTGTATTATATTATATAAGATGTTGACATAGGGAGGTTGAGGGAAGAATATCTGGAAACCCTGTACTATTTTTGCAACTTTTTCATAATTTTAAAATCTGCTCAAAATAAAAAGTTAAAAGAAAAAAGAGAAATCTGCCAGATGTCTCACAGTTGGTACATAGGGCAGCCAGAGTTGAAAACCAGGCAACCTGGGGCCAAAGCACAACTTCCAGCCACTTCCCCCAGAAGAAGCGCTGGTGCCAGGTAGCTTGTCCTCACGCCCAGGGGTGGGCAGGACCAGGGGTGCAGTTGTGAGTACACGAAACACAACACGAAACAAAGCTACTGTAACGATCAGGACCTGCATGTCTTTTTCCACTAGAACAACTGTAAACTTACTTTTGCCCACCCCTGTATATAGCTTTTCCGAAGAATTTGTTTTGCTCTGAAAAGAATCAAGTTTGTTATGATTTAGAGGCATCAGCTTCCATGAAATACGAAGAGGCACTTTTGGCCACCATGAAACAAAACAGACAGAAACGGGAGGCTGTGCAGAAACTGGTGTTCTCAGCTGGGGCGATTTTGCACCTGCCCTCCCGGGAGAAGGTGTGGCCAAGTCTTGAGATACTTCTGTTGTCACAACTAGTGGGGAGGGGGGCAGGGACACTGCTAAACATCAGGGAATGCGCAGGACAGATCCTTACACCAGAGGATCAGCGGGCCCACGACAGTAATACTACCAACGCTGAGGACCCCCAATTTGGACCAAACACTGTACCAACGAGGAAACTGAGGCCACGATGTCAGTGCTTGTCCGCCACTTCGTAGCTGGTATCCCTGGGTCCAACCAAATTCCCATGGAATTCTTGCCGCTCCCTGGACCGACCAAATCAGAAATTTGGGGGATGATATCCAACAAGGTGTGTTTTCACAAGCCCCCTACGTGATCCTGATACAAGCGAAAGTTCAAGAACCACGGCAGTCCAGTCAGTTCTTGGATCTCTACTCATGTTCTCTGCCACCCCGGTGTCCCCACTCACAGCTGCAGAACGATGCCCCCCAGGTGAGCCTGGGTCCTTCTCTCCCTTCTGCCCGCCTGCCATGGACAGGACCTGTCCCTGCGCCCCTGGACCTGGACCTGGACCAGCCAGGCTCCACCCTGTGGTCTTGATGGGAACCAAGCGCCGCACTCCTCCCGGTGTTTTCCTCACTTGACAGCCTCCCTCTCCACTCCGCTTCTCAAAGTTCACCGGACATGAGAACCACATGGGAAGTCTTTTAAAAATAAAATTGGATGCCCAGGCCCTGCCCCAGGCCAAATAAAATCAGAGTCTCTGGGGACAGAGACCGCCTTTAGGCATCATGGTTTTCAGACCTGCCCAGGCCGCTCTGACGAGCCTCCGGGGTCGAGATCACTGTGCCTGAGCAGCCCGTCCCCAGCTTTGTCCTGCGGACAAATCCCTGGGACCTGGTGAAAATGCAGATTCTATTTCAGCTGCTCCGGTGGCTTTGAGAGCGTAGGTTTCTAACAAGTCCCCAGGGGATGCTGACACTGCTGGTCTACAGCTGGAGCCGCACGGAGCTGTCTGACGCCGCTTGGCTGTCTACTCTCGGAACATCTGGCGGCCAGTGAAGTGTCCTTGCCAAACTGCCCCTACCAGCTTCCTGACCCGCCACTGCCCCTCATCCAGATGGGTCCACTTTCTCTTTCCAGTCTCTGCGGCCTTTGTCTGCACCTCTCTAGCAGGCCTGGCTTTCTGCCTTATGTTTTAGATAGAGGGCTAGGTTTGCACTGCTCTCGGGTGCAGGCCAGCTCTGATTTCAATAGGCAGTCCTGTAATCTGTACAAGCCGTGTGTGCTTGTCTGAGCATGGGGACTCGAGGCGTCCCGCCCCGGTATCCCCCACCTCCCCTAGCAGAGGCCCTGCATCAGACACACTCACAAAGTATTGAAGTCGCCTCAGCTCTCCGCAGGTGATGCATTTTAAGGAGGTTGCCAGCTAGCTCTGCTCCACGAATCCCCTCAGCTTTTCCTCCACACCCCACTCTGCTTTGCCCTTTTCATCCCAGGAAAGCGGCCCAGTCTGTGGTCCCCTGTGGTCATTCTCTTTTCCAGCCTCTGCTCCAAAATGCCATGTGTTATTAAAATCCTGTTTGGCTCACTCCACACTTCTCTCTCCGATGGCAGATTGGAGTCTGCTGCCTTCAGGAAGTGCAACCCACTCATCCCTTTTTATATGTTTTACATTTCTGCGTTTTTACCTTAGACCTTGAGCTCCTTAGACCTTGAGCTATACATGGGGTGCTCCCTTGGTTCTGAGACTGCAGTATTCGTTCCACCCCTCAAATGCTGGGAACACTCGTCTGGTGATTTACTGCTTCCAGCTGCTCTCCCCTCGGAAGGGAGGGTGAGGCAGGGATGCCTGGCCAGGGAACGTGAAGGGGACTAGGCGCTGGAGGTGCCGAGTGCTGGAGTGTCCCTGGGGCTCAGGTAGTAGTGCAAGGCCCAGCGAGCTGATTGCCACAGTGACGGCAAAACTCTGAAGGTAAGTGCTGTAATGCATTAGGTACATTTTAAAAAAGCAGCAGAGTAATTGCTGCTGGAGCTGGCACACTTTCCTAATGGGACATGCAATTCTGGTTGACCAATCCGACAGACACATGAAAACATCTGCCTGCAAAGACGCTGAAGCGTGCTCGTGTTTGCAGAAGTTACTGCGCAGAGGAGCCCATCCGGGCGGGGAGCGGAGAAGGGCAGAGACGCGGAAGGGAGGCAAGGGAGAAAGTGTCACAGCTGGTGCGGCTTCTGAACCAATATGCCAGCCTGGATCACTGTGTGAATAATTAAAAGCAATTTTCCCCTTGGGCGGGCATGTGATTTTAAATGTTCCCACCTCAGATGTTTCCCAGGCTGTTGTCAGACCACTTTCTGGAGAGCGCCTCCTATGGGTGTGCTCCTAGGCTGGAGTGTGAGAGCGTCGTGGAATTCCACGTTGACCTGATTTCATTTAATTCCAGAAGCAAAAGGAGACAGACCTTGGAGAACCCATTACTGACCTCATGTTGGACCGTTTCAAAATAAGGCAAATTCACAGTGTCTATTACCCATCGGACAATGACTACTGGGCATTGGCTCATCAGCTGGAGAACTGTTAGGCTGAGCAGGATGGCCAAGGCTGGGCCAGTTGAGAAGGACTGAGAAGGGCAGGGAATGCTGGCGGGACCAGCGCGCAGGCCTTCAGTCCCTGCCCTGTTTGTCCCCGCCTTCCGCTTCCTTCCAACCCGTTCACTGCAGTGCTCAGGCGCTAATGGTGCAATCGCCACCAGCCACCACCAGCACTGTCATCATCATCACCACCGACATCACCACAACCATCGCCACCCTCAGCTTCACCATCGTCACCGCCACCATCATCATCACTAACACCACGGCCGTCGCCACCGTCACCATCGTTGCCATCATCCCACCCTCATCAGTGTAAGCGCCACCACCACCACCGCCGCCACCAACTTCCTCCTCCTCCTCCTTGCCATAAGGGAGACTAGCCTTCATTCAATGCCTGCTACCTGGGGTGGCTTAAGTGCTTTAGACATAGTCATCCCCTTAATAGTTATTACAACTGCATCAAGGAGGCCCAGTTATTAACCCCCTTTACAGATGTGGAACTCGAGACACGTACCTACCTAAGGGGACCCAGCTAGTAAGTGGCAGAGCCAGAACTGCACACTTGCAGCGTGGCATCAGAGCCCACACACAGAACCACTTCCCCACCCCCTTGCCTTCTTAACTCCACTCTGCAATAAGCTATTTCTTCTCAAGTCTCGCTTGCATGTAGAACTTGCTTACAGAATCTCTGGAGCCCAAGACGGGCTCTACGCTGATCCTGGTCTGACTCTTGGTGTCTGTTCTTTCCCTGGGCTCCTGGCAGGGGCGCCCTGAGACAGCCCGTTGCCATACCTCCTCCCACAGCACTGAGTGCTGCCCTGGGACACGCAGGGGGAGCTGGTTCAGACGGACGAGCCGTCCTGGATTTAATGAGGGCAGTCACAGCAGTGTGACCTGGCTGGTGAGAATAAAAAGTGCCCTCTGAAGTCCGCGGCAAGCTGCCAGCAGGGAGGGAGCAGAAAATCATAAAAGCAAAGAGGAAAGAGGTGCATATAAAGGTGAGTGGAAATAGCAGAGGAGAGTGGGCAAGGAATAAACAGATGGAGTAAGGTCTCAGCCACCAGACACCTGCAGTGGAAGAAAGAAGGAGAAAAACTCCAGATACACGTGTAATTATGGGTCCTCAACTCCAAAATCCACAGAGGTGAGAAGTGTACATTTATCTCCTGATTTTCAGAACCATTCTAGGCCTAGGATTAGTAGTCTGACGAAGGTTTCTTTTACTTGGATTACTCCACTTCTTATACTCCAAGAAGGACTACAGCCCAAATTCAAAAAGCCCATATGGGGGTGTCACTCTCGGTCTAAGTTGTGAAGTCAACCTGCAGGGGCGACTACGGCCAGCCAATGTGTTCCGTTTGTCTGGCTCAGGGATTTTTTCTGTTTTTTTGTTTTTTTTTAAAATAAGTTGCTAGCATATTGAAATCTAGAATTAAAAAAATATATATAGAGAGAGAGAGATTCAGCTTCTATTTAAAGTTTAAAAGATCTTGCAACGCCGACCTTACATTCCTGCAAGAAGAAGCATGATGGTAGGTGTTTCACAACTTGCTCCCCAAGAAGGCAGACTGCCCCGAGGTGGAGGGTTTGCCAGTCTCCACAGTGGAGATGCTGCCCCGGAGTCAGTTTCAGGCTCCGGCGTGACAGCCCGGAAATGCACACCGTCAGCCCCTAAGCCAGGAGACTCAAGGGCTTTTGGGCGGGGTGTTCAGGCCAACGATTTGACTTCCTTCTTCTCCTAACTGCTAAGGAATTAAACAAATTTAAGGAAAGGGAAAGCCATGTATCACTGCTGGGAATAAGAGAGCAGCCCAACATTTTGGTACTGATGTGTAAGTAAATACATACACATCTGTGTATATGTATATACATACAGGGGAGAATATGGCTCACAGGGTTGTTGTGGGGATATAAGAGATATTACGAGATGATATAGGACAAGTATCTGGTACAGAGTAGATATTCAATGAAGGTTTGTTCACCCCCTCCCTCTTCTGATGCTCCCAAATTTAAACCCTCTCCATCCCTGAAGGCCTCAGTTCAAGGTGACGTGTCTAGCAGTCTTGTCCCATAGCGACAGTCAGGATTCAAGTCATTTATGAACGTTGATGAGTGCTCACGTCCGTCTCAAGAACTCAAGTTGCTGCGGCAAGGGTTTGTGTCCTATTCAACTGGGGGCCCTGCTCCTAGCCTGGAGCATAGCACTTGCTATGTCGTAGGTATTCAGAAAGAGCTTTCTGGGTGACTTGAAAGACAAGCGGCATACTTACATAAAATCTGATCAAAAGATGACTTCCTTCATTCAGTTACATTCCCACTGTAATTCTCGCTGCATACTCAGTTAAAGTGAATTGGGCTGAGGGAGGTGGAGCGACCTGCCTGGCTCTCGGCTGGAAAGCGGCGGCGCTGCGTCTGAAGTGCTGGTCTGACAGCCCCCGAAGCCTAAGCCCTGTGCAAGGAGCTGGGCTCTGCCGTCTGGCTTGGCCCTTTCCTCCCCCCGTGAAGCAGGTGAGCTGGCTGGTCTCCATCCCCATTTGATAGAGGAGAAAATGGAGCCCCACAGCCAGTGAAGGGAGCCACTTTGGTAGGGACCTGCAGGGTACCCATGTCCTGCACCCAGGCCTGATTTTAGAGGGTGGAGGAAGGGGCATGAAAGGCAAGGGGGGAGGGAGACGGGGAAATGGATGGGCAGAAGCTGAAAACAAGAGGATGCGGACTTCTGTAGCGCTTGGCATGAAGGCCACGGGGCTTCCACCGACTTCTGGCCCCCATACCTGTACTGCCACCACCGACAGAACCTCCACGGAGATTCGGTTGAATTCATCAAAACAGCCCCAGGCACCAGTCTGAGCGAGGCCCTTGTAGATGTTGCCACAAGACTGCAATGAAATGTACAAAAATTAAATTACCATCAGTGTCTGCCTTATCAATACATATCTGAGTCATTTTTCATCTTCTTTATTATAGAGACTTCCAGACCCCTATAGACCACTGGTTAGAAACTTGTATTAAAATTTCAAGAACAGTTAAATTTTTGATGGCTGTGGTTGCCAACATTAAGTCACAGGATCAAACAGAACCTTTTTGAGACACTTAGAACAAAATCCCTTGAAAATGTCATCCAGTTTGCAATACCGTGGATTCTGTAGCTTTCAAAATCCCAGGAAATGAATAAAATATTATTTTTCTTGCGCCAAACGGACTAAAAGCCTTCCACTCAGCCTTTGGCATGTGCTGATGAAAAAGTTTATGTCTGTATCTTTAAACCCGTGCCCAGATCCCCAGCTTCCCCAGAGTGATAGGAAGCTGGGGATGGGGTGGGAAGTCAAACACCGACAGAAAATAAACTGCAGGTGAGCCTTTCAAATGAGAGCAAGGAAAGAATTTCAGAGGGAAGGTGGTATACCTATCCTAAAAATTAAAACCACTCTGAGCATTCAGCATGAACCGGTAAACCATGGAGACATCCTAAGGGAGGGGTTCCTGGGAGATGCTCTCAAGGTCATTGGCAAGGAGACACCATTAAAGGGCTTGGAAAATGCAAATAGTAGAAAAGCCCCATCTGTTTCCTGAGTGGGCATTATCTGACCCTCTGCTCTGTGCATAGCTCATGTGCTAGACATGGGGGCTTGGTCCCTTTAAGAACTTCTGTCTAGCGAGGCTGAAGAGATAAGGCGCACCAATAAAACAGGTGAGTTGCCGCACAAGCAGTGGTTCCAGCGGACCGGGTAACGCGCAAGTGTGAACGAGCTCAGAGAGGAGTGGGTCGCGGTGCTGCAGATGATTAGCTCTGCCAGAAGCGGATTTCAGATAGTGTGACAGCGGCACTTTCCAAAGCACGTTTCGTGGGATGCCAAGTCTGGAAGAGTCTTCTGGCAGGCGCGGCTCTTTGGCCAAGCAAATTTGGGAAGCACCTCATTCTACAACCTACTTTTGCCGATTTATAACAGATATTAGCATTTTAAGAGCCCTGAGAAGTCCTGTAAAATCAGTTCATTCAACTTTGTTATACTATGGCTAGGATTTCTTCCCCCCCCTGGTTTTCTCAGAATGCACTGTGGCCAGCATTAGTGGTATCTCATAGAACCCTATGGTATCTTCAGAACAGACATGGGGAATGCTGGCGTCATGGGATAATAGTGTCCATGTAGGCAGAATGGAGGGGTAAGGGCTTTGCAGGAGGAGGAAAGATTATGGACAAAGAATGAGCAAAGTCATGATGTTTCCAGGGCAAAATAAAGTTGCATTTTAGCTGGGAAGTTGAATTACTACAGGGGGTCATGGTTATGAAAATACTTGAATTATTATAAGGGATCTCTGGAGGTCTAAAACAGAAAAACATGATTATATCAACTTTTTTGGAGAACCAACCTAACATAAGCGAAGTTGGATATGGGGTAGCCTTTGCAAAGAGGGGGAAGAATAAACCCCATCTTTATTAAGCTCCTTGAATTAAATGAAAGATACACCTAGTGAGTATGTACAATGTGCTGGGAACCATCCTACGTCATGAGTAGGATGACAGCGAACAAGGGAGACAAAGCCCTATTGGGGGTGGGAGGGCTTAAAGTCTAGTGGAGAAAACAGACAATGACACAGAAATAAGACCCTGCCGGAGAAGGACAAGCCCTCCAGGGGTCTGAGATGCAGCTGTTTCAGGCTGCGTGGTCAAAGGCAGTCTCTGAAGGATGACCTAAGTTCCAGGCAGTGCTCCCGAGCGCCCGAAACAGTCCTGCAGCTGGATATTGCTATTATTACCCTCGTGAGTACATATATATATTTGTCATATACATAGCGATATCTGTTATAATAGAGATAATAACAGCAACCTGTCACATGTCACAACTACTTAAGGGGAAGCCCAGGGATCAAAATCGATGCTTTTCCACATTAACAGTGGTTTTAAAAGCTTTTTCCAGCTGTGGATCCCTTTCATCAAATGGATATCCAAAACAGGAAAAAAGTGGCGTTTTCATAGGTGTATACTTGTCACCCGCCTCTCCCCCAGCTTTCTCCCCCGAGGGCCTGAAGAGACGCCACGGGACGCTACCATGCGCTGTTTTTGACCCCACCGTGATTGTACAATGGCTCTAGGCTGTGGTGTTGCTTTGCTATAACATGGTGAGTTTCTGGGTTAGAGTAAGGGCAAGAAGAAGAGGGTGGAAGTTCTAGAAGCGAGAGGCCTGCTGAAGGAAGAATCGACGTCGGCGACCAATTGGAGCTGCAGAGGGGAGGACACGAAACCATCAGAATGGACCACAAAGCAAAACGAGATGACTCGTGTTAATGGGATGAGGAATCGGGCCGGGACGAAGACAGCAGGAAAGACCTGAGCAGAGAGTGTTAACCAAGTATGTGAGCAGGGCATCCAACAGAGGCCCCGCTGCCCAGACAAAGAGAGGACGAGAGCCTTGGTGAAGCAGGAAGGCGCGCATGGGTGCCATCGCTGCCCGTGTAAAACTGGAAAACATGAAGGAGAATCAGACGGTGAAGCTGAGAAGGCGAGAACAGAGTTAGGAGGACTGTGGAAGTGTACTGTTTCAGAAATCAAGACTGGGCGCTCTGTAGGGTTGATCCTACAGAGAGGTCAAAAAGAATTCAGATAGCGTAGGCTCAAGACCATTTGATGTTTTTGCAATAGCCTCTCCAAATTGAGGTCAGGTGGGGAAAGCATTGCTGCTGTAATATAAAGAAGACATGACCACTAAAACTGCAACCATTTCCAGAGAAAGTGGCTAGTTTTATATGTTTTTCAATAAGCACTAATAGAGTAAAGCAATAACGTCCCCACTTCCCCAGGTCTTCACGCTGCTCTGTGTCCGCCCCATTCGCTGATGCCTCCTAATGGAATTCCTGTGGCCAAGAGGATTGTGAGGGGCCCTGGTGATGACCCGCACTCTCCTTTAACTGCTGCTGGTTTTACTGCCCATTCTGCCCCGTGTTCACTAGGTGGTGTTTAACTTTTTTAAAGCCTCTCATTCTCCCTCTTCCATTTTCTCTGTGCCTGTCTCCACTGATCTGGCTGTCCAAGGAGTCTTCCATCAAAACACGTCTTTTCCTCATTCTCCTGCTTCTGCTCCGAAGCCTGCAGGGTCTGTCTGTGGCCCACCCTCCAGGTCAGATTCCCCCAGTGGCTTTGGGTCCCTCCCCTCCTTACTCAACCCCGCCTCCACTCTACTCTTTTTCCACAGTCCCCTGCAGTGCACTCGACCACAATCCCAGGTCTATTTCTGACTTGTTCTCTGGAGGTACAGAAACAGAGTATGTCACCGTGAGTGTCGCGAATGACAACAGTGATGCCTGGTGACTGCGTGGCAGCGCTTCCTGATGCTCACTCCTTTCCTCTCCTTGTCCTCGCCATACCTGGGGACGAGTGTTCAGGGGAACGCAGACAAGGGACACCAGAAGGACATCAGAGGCACAGAGAACTCGGTCATGCCATTAAAGCAGACATCTGAATGGGTTTGGCTGTGTTAAAATGTCACGTGGCTGTTCAGCACTCACCCAAACCTGAAACCACCTCAGGTCTGGCACCTGCCACAGCGTCCCTCCTGACAAGCACGCTCTGTGGCTCTCCTGCTGTGCAGGACTCCAGGACTCAGTGCTTGTAGAACA
Source organism: Mormoops blainvillei (assembly GCA_004026545.1). Taxonomy (NCBI): domain Eukaryota; kingdom Metazoa; phylum Chordata; class Mammalia; order Chiroptera; family Mormoopidae; genus Mormoops; species Mormoops blainvillei. The sequence continues at coordinate 62,680 of PVJD01006550.1, forward strand.
CACGTCAGCCCCCAAGGTGATGTTGCCCGGTATCTCCCTAATTATTTCCCATAGCATTCTCGTCTCTCCAATGGACTGGGTCAAACTTTATCTGTCCATCGATCTATCTATCTGTCTCCCCCCATGGTGCCCAACACAAGCTGAGCAATAGTGATATTCAAATTAACTTGATTGCTGGAGTATGCTTCGAGCCAAAAAAATAATTCTGAACAGCAGACCACAAAGGGAAGAAGAGGTTTGAGAACAACCCAGTGAGGCCATTTGGTACGAAGTACGTTGAGTGGCCAGGGCCACCCCTGCTGCTGGCACTCTGACCTGGGGCCAGCCTAGACTCGCACGGCCGAAGCTTTGCTCACTGTTCAGACAGACTAAGGGAGACTTCTCCTCTCATCCTGTACTCTCAGAGGAATTGGAGGGGACCGGATTCAGTGAAAAGTTTTGAAAGGATTGGGTGAAATGGCCTTAGTGGCCCCTGGCTGTGGGGTCAGCTTGCTTCTTCCCGTTGGTTTGCTCTGGGAGGCATGGTGGAGGAAATCGGCTCGTTTTCTTTGGTCCACAGGCCAGGTCTTCTACATCTAAATGAGTACATCCCTAAGACCATGCCTCCTGGGGGACTCTACTTATATCAGCAATGTGGCCATTGCTGAACTATGGAAGAATCTAGAAATTTAAAATAATCTTTAAGGCGGAGCTTATTTCATTAAAGTAGAACAAAAAATCTCTCTTCCTTCAGCCTGACTTATAAAAAACAAAACAAAACAAAACATTATCCTAATGTGTTTATCAGTAAAAGCAGCCATGCTAAAATTTAGAGTGTGTAGACTATGGGAAGGCAGTTATTTTGGGTCTAAATCCTCATTTTCTTTGCTTGTTATGCGAAACCATGGTGCTATAGGCTCTGAAACACTTTGCACAGCAAAATTGTATACACAAGAGAAATTATCAAAGTTATGGGAGGTGAATCTCATTTAAAGCAGTCTAAAAGCGGTAACTGCCCACGTTATCGCGCAGCCCCTAAAATTATTTTTAAATTAAATTTATTTTTCAATCGACCCACATGAGTTATACACATAAATATTTAATCTATTCTTAATGTATTTGTTTTTTTTTTTCTCCCTTACTCTAAATTTATTCACATGCCATCCTGTTTTCTACAGGGACTTAGGACAGTTTACAAAAAATACAGACAGTAAAACAAAAATAAAAGCAATGAGTCAGTGAGGCAGCCTGTTGTTACAGTTCTTAAGAACGACTCTCTATAAGAGTGAGCCCTGATGGGGACGGAGCTAGCTGGCCGTCACCTGCCAGGCCTCTTGCTGCGTGTCTCGGTGACACGGCCCAGGGATGGAGGAGCCTGGAGTGAAGAGCACGAGCCTCACCCTTGTCTTCCGCGCACGTCTCTTGCTGGGAGGAGGGGTTGACCTGGTCTGTCTGCAGAAGTCACACCTGCCCTTACGGAACAGGTTGTCCTTGTGGACATTCTCTGGGACACGACCATTTTTACAGAAGAGCACAACTACGATTCTTAGGTTATCTTTATTTGAATAAGACTTTATAGTGGCCACCCATGAGCTTTTCTGTAGTTCTAGGTCAAAGAGAGGATTCAGACCGCTGGTTATATATTCAGTTTCTTCATTTTACAGATGACGAAAGGAAGACGCCCAAGGTGAATTAAAAAAAGAACCCATCTGTGCTGGCAAATCTCATCCGTGGAAGCAGATTCCACAGGGCTGAGGTTTACAAGGAGGTGAGTGAGTTCCAGGAGTCAAGGGTCCTGCACTTCCTGTGAAGGTGGGAGCGCAGATCTCCCGGCCTGGGCCTCTGTGCTGGGCCAGGGTGGCACGGATAAATCTGTCCCTAGCCTGGGCCGCTGCCCAGGTCCGAGTCCCCCCTGGGCTGGGCCCGTACCTTGTAGTCCATCTGCTCCGAGCAGTTAAACACGTAGACCATGATGCCCAGCGCTCGACCCAGGTCCTTGGTGGTCTCTGTCTTGCCTGTGCCTGCGGGCCCTGCTGGGGCCCCACTCATGGTCAGGTGCAGAGACTGGGTGAGGGTGATGTAGCACCTGGGGAGCACAGGAGGGCAGAGGGGGTCGTCAGTGCCACAGGCTGATGATTGGCTGCTGCCTTGCTAGGGCCCCTGGGAAGCCCAGGGGAGGCTGACCCAGCTTCTGTAAAGGAGGCCCTAGAGCCCCGTCCCACGCCCAGCCCCTGCCCCCGGCGACCACACTGCCACCTGTTCCCCACGGGCAGTGCTGAGGGAGAACTTTCTGAAGGGTCCTCTGATCATGACCGTCCCTCTCTGCTCGGCCCTTCCTGGCCTGGCGCCCCCCCCCCCCCCCCCCCCGCCTCCTTCTCCGCTCCTTTCTCAGGCTCCCCTCCCCCAGCCCAGTACTCTGAAGGCCGTTCATGCAGAGCTATCTTCACTCGCTCAGTGTTATGGCCCGAATGTTTGTGAGCCCCCTTCCCCCCAAAATGCATAAGTTGGAATCCTAACCCGTGAGGACGATGGTGTTAGGAGGTGGGGGCCTGGGAGGTGAGTAGGCCCTGAAGTGGGGGAGGTTCCTCACGAATGGGCCTAGAGCCTCAAAGAGGCTGCCGAGGGATGCCCTGCCCCCACCACGTGAGGACACAGCTAGAAGGAACCACCAAGGAGGCAGCCGAGGGCCCTCACAGGAACGGGACCACGCTGGCACGCTGACCTTGGGATTCTCAGCCTCCAGGACTGAGCGTCTGCTGTTGATAAAGCTGCCGAGTCTACGGGATTTTGTCCCGGCAGCCTGAGTGGGTTCAGACGCCCAGACACACGAGGGCTGTGCCCCTCCCTCTCCTCCCGTCCAGCCCCCAGCCCTTCCGGTCTACCTGGATCGCGTCCCCCTTCAATCTCTGCCTCGCCAATGGCTTCTCACCCCTCGGGACTCGTGTTTGTCATTAAGTCACCCACTAAACATTCCCAGGACTCTCACCACAGGGTGAGTGGGCAGAGGCACCTCAGCCCAGCTCCCGCTCTGCTTGAATGTGTCATTGCAACTATTTAATACTCATCTTTCATATGCATCTTAATAAGATGCATAAAGGTGGGGTTATGTCTCACTTACGGTTTCATCTCCAGAAAGCAGCACATCTCCAGGCACATAGAGGCCCTCATAATTATTTATAAAACAAACACAGTCATGAATGAATGGATCAATCATTCAATCTCTTTAATCCTCCTGGGGAGATTTTTACTAATGACAATAAAATAAGCTCGGCTTTAAGCTTGTTTATGACACTTTTAAAAAAGGACTTATATTTCCTTTTAGATTGAAATGTGCCTTTGGGTAATGAGCACGTGAAAAGACGTTCAAAATCATTGGCCCTTAAGAAAACGCTAATTAAATCCACAGTGAGACACCACAACACACCCACTAGGGTGGCTAAAATAAAAAAGGGACAATAACAAATGTTGACAAGGACATGGAAAAATTGGAAGGCTCATACATTGCTGGTGGGAATGTGAAATGGTACAAATGCTTCAGAAGACAGATGTGGCAATCTCCTAAAAAGTGAAAACGACCATCTTGCCCTAGGAATTTACCCAAGGGAAACAAGAATTTGTGTGCATACAAATAAACTTAGGCAGGAAGATTCATAGCCACAGTATTCATATCACTAAGAAACTGAAAACAACCCAAAGGTCTACCAACAGGGAATGGACAAACAAAACGTGATAGAGCCATGCAAGGAACACAGAGAAAGGAAGTACTGATATATGTTGCGATGTGGATGGACTCTAAAAACAATAGGCTAAGTGAAAGAAGTCAGATGCAAAATATTCCATGTTATGTCATTTCATTTGTGAAATGTCCAGAAAACCCAGAGACAGACTTCAGGTCAGTGGCTGCTGGGGGACGGGGTGGGGAAAGAGTATGGACTGACTGCAAACAGGGTGATGGCGATGTTCTAAAGTGAGACTGTGATAATGGTTGTACAACTCTATGAATTTGCTAAAAGTCATTGAATTCACTGAAGGATAAACATTAAGGTGTGTAAATTATTCTTCAAAAAAGCTGTGCCATTGGCCTAACATTTTTATACCTAGCAAATCAATACACAGGCTCCCAACCTACAGGCTGGATGAGAGGAGCCATCTGAGGGGACCTCTAAAATTTATTCTCTTTGTTTTTGAATCTGATGTCTAGAGTTAATCAGACATCCTGTGAGATGGTGACTGGGTCTCCACTAGATGACGAGTTAATGCCTGTTAACGCCTTTCATGCCAGATGGTGACTGGGTCTCCAGTAGAACCAACATGGCTTTGAGAAGACTTGAAGTGAGTTCCTAAATTCTCCTTTAACTGAGCGCAAAATGTCCACATTTACTTCGGATTTTGAAAGGGAAACCCAGGAAGCCAGCTTCCCTAGACCGAGAGGAGAGGTACGCAGAACTATGGTTTCACCTGGACTTTTCCTGCTTAAGGGGACATGTTGACTCAACTGATCTTGGGGCAGGGGCTACATTTAACCCCCAATGACTTGGGCTCAAACAGCGGCCTCACTTTCCCCGGTGTGTGACCAAACGCCCATTGGAGTTGTGGATCAGTCAGGTGGGCCACAAGGTAAAGTGAGTCAGGGTTAAGGTGAAAAGCTATCTCATCCCGCCTTGTTTGGTATCACTCAGATGGTGTGCTCAGCTGCTGCAACCATCTGGTAATGCTTCTCTACTGTCTCAAACACTCGTGGCTAGATCTTCACAAAGTCCTGGCGTGGCCTTCACCACACTTGCTCTCCTGAACTGAGTGCTGCTTCCAGATCGGACCCTATGCCTGTCACCTCTTCCAGCCTCAATTTCTTCTAGAACAATTGGGGGCCTCCCACAGCTCTGGACCTCCCCAGGGGACAACCAGCCGCCTGGACTGGTGGGATCCTGACCCCCAGGCAGCTTTCGTCCCTGCCCTCTCTCACCTCCTCTCTGCCCCAGGGCCCCCTGCTCTGCTGCCCAGTGGGCAGTGCCACCCAGGCCTCCTCTCTGGAAGTGCAGGGCTTTCAAGGAATCTGGGGAGTCCAGAAGCTTCAGGTTTCACAGAGATAGGATCTCACAGAAAACTCAAGGATCTCTCCGAAGAAATCCTCAGAACTGTGTGTCTATCTCAAGCGTCTACTGAGCTTCGGATGGACTCCAGAAGGAGCCTTTGGGGGAAAACGCTAAAATCTGTATTTTTCCCACAATTATAGAACTTGAGAGCTGAAAGAGATTTTTGAGATGGCCTAATCCAATCCCTTTATGTTACAGATAGGTAGGCTGAGGTTCAGGAAATGAAAGAGGGCTGTTTAAGTTCTAATAACTAAGGCAGGGGTGGTGGGGCTTTAGCTTGGGCTATGAGAAAAATGCAAAGAAAAGAAAGAAACAGCATTTCCTTCTTTGGTATGACAGGTCAACACTGATCGGGTCACCGAGCCAGAGGAACGTCCTAGTCCTTGGGGACACAAGCGCTCCTGCCCTAAGACTCCATGTGTGGTCTTGTCAGCTCGTCTACTTCCTCAATCAGCTAAGCCAACCGTATGTCTGTTTCCTAATGATGGAGGCAAATTGGGCTATCGTGGTTCAAGGCAAGGGCTCTCGAGTCAGACAGAGTTCAAATTTTGCCTCTACTGCAAAGCATTGGGGAAACCTGCCCTAGTTATTAAAACTTAGTGCCTTAAAAATATATTATTCGGGGCCATTACATAGTACCTTCTTCATACGTAGGAATTCAGATAAATTTGCTGCATCACAAACAGTAGCAATTGTGAGAATGGTGAAGACTCCTTTAAGAAGAGCACTTGTCTAGCCAGCTGCACCTCACGTGGCTACGGAGCAGTTTAGTTCAGCTGCTGTGGGAAGAGGCCTCATGTTGGGCTCGTTTGCCACTCTAGGCCCTCTCCCCCGAAATCCTTCAAATACGGCCACGTAGCCTTTTCTTCTGGTAACACGTGGTTTATCACTTTAGAAGGCAGCCCCTTCCACAATGGGCCATGTTTTGTTGCTTGAAAAGCCTTACTAATATTGAGCTAAGGTCTTTCTTGTTTTCTTTGGGCAAATGGTTTCTATAGGCTTTCTTCTTACCTGCCCCACCAGGCTCTTGTGAGGGTAAGGTGAGACAAGAGAGAAGAAAATACCACAAAAAGTAGAAAGCTGATTTGCTTTCAAGGTACTATTTGTTAAGATAATAAATATATAAAACATAGCTTTTCTTCTTCTTTTTTTTTTTTTTGGTTACATTTATTCCATTGACAGTTTAAAGAAAGTATCAAAGATACTGTACCTTAATTTCTGTTATGAGTAGCCTGTGGTTATCCCCGAGATGTGGTCTGGCTAATCGCAGAGCTGATGGAATCGTAATTGGTTTGTATTCATTTTCTATTGCTGTGTAAAAAATTACCATGTACTAAGGGGCTTAAAACAACACTCATCCTAACCTTGCCTCTGTGGGTCAGAAGCCCAGGGCGCCTCTACTGAGGGTGTCAGAAGGCCAAAATCAAGGCATTGACCAGAGGGACTCTTGTCTGGACGCTCTGGGGTGAGCCCGCTTCCAAGCTCATTTGCGATTTTGGTCCAGTTAAGCTCCTACTGGTTGTTGACGGAGCTCCTCATTGGCTGCTGCTGGCAGTGCCGAGAGACCATTCTACCATCCTCTCACCACCTCTGTCTTTGAAATCAGTCACAGTCTGTCGAATTCTCCTCTTCCTGTCTCTCTGTCTTCCCTTTCTGCCCTCAGGCAGAATGATTATCTTGGGTCAGGAAAACTATTACCTGACTAATTTGCCCTTTGCCATAAAGCAAAACATGATCGTGGAAACGATATCATCCTATTTAAAGTTCTCACCCATAGTCAGTCAAAGGAGAGGAGATTTCACAAGGAAAAGGGCCACTGGGGGTCATTGTTAGAACTACAGGCAGCACGTGGTTCAGTAGTCACAGCTGAGGAAGGAACACGGATGCGATGGTCTCTATCTGGGGGAGGGGGGGGCACTGGTGGCTTCCCCAGGACTCAGGGCCCTGAAGTTCACTATCTTTATCAGCAACTTGAATTAAGAAATAATTGATTAGATGGAAGATAGATCAAAATGCTAAATAATTTTAATGACTGAAAATGATGGGGTGGACCCAACAAAGTAAAATTTAAGAAAGATGAAAGAAAATTAATCTTCTGAGCCCTCGCGCACATGCAGAAGGGGGAAAATAAGGCTGGATGGCAGTTCGCAGGACAAAGGCACAGGGCTTTTAATAGGTTCCAAGTGCAACGTGAGAAGCGGCAATCACAGAAGAATGTCCTCGGCACCGACCTAAGACAAGTCTGTCCATATTATATAACACTTTAACTTCAAAATTTTGAAACTTTTCTGATAAGCATAATTGAAGGTATAAATCAGCAGGAATGTCACATTTTATAAAGATGGCTGTTCTTTCAATAGCAACTGGAAGGTAAGGTTCACCAATTAAAACTCCAATCATTTATATTTTGGAGCTTGGCAAAATGATTGAGGTTCGTTTGAAGGAGGAAACAAAAAAAGATAAACAAAAAATAGGTAATGACGATAGATGATGCAGAACTTTACTATAGAAACATCACAATTCATGCCCTGACCAGTGGGCTCAGTGGGTTGGGCGTTGTCCTACAAAGCGAAACGTCACTGGTTTGATCCCCAGGCACGTGCCTGGGTTGCAGGTTTGGTCCCCAGTCGCGCATACAAGAGGCAACTGATTAATGTTTCTCTCTCACATTGATGTTTCTCTCCCTCTCTTTCTCCCGCCTTCCCCTCTCTCTAGAAATAAATAAAGCCTTTAAAAAATATATTATAATTCATGGTAAGTTACAAGCCTTAAGTAATATGGTTTATAGGTAAATTAACATACTGATGAAACAGAATAGGTATTGTGAGGTAGTTTGATAAACGTGGAACTTTGAATACGGTAGAGGACACATCACAAATCAAAGAGAGAAAGGACCCATTACTCATTTCAAAAATTTTGGGCCCACTGGCACTTAAAAACAAATTAAAAAAATCAAATTATATGCTCCCTGAGACGGTTTCGGTGGGTTTTCCCTGCCCAGGATTCCACACTTCGGAAAGTTATCTCTCCTCCGCACCATGAATTCTGATGGGGCTGTCAATCAAAGCATTTTCCGCCCTCCCAGGGGAAGGCACAAGGCTCAGGCTAGGCGAAATACTGATCTCCTTGGTCACAGTGACAGGCTCAGCGGTGAGCGGCACGATCCACACAGAGTCGATCAGAGTGCCTTCAAGGAGTCGGAGGTACAGGGCTGGGGAAGGGAGGGTCTGAATCAGAGGCCATAAAGGTATGGGCATGGAGACCATCTTTCCAGCCACATGAAGAAAATCCACAGGAGAAAGAAGTCAGCACTCAGGAGAAAGCAAAGCCTTGACCTGAGAGTTCAAACCCTGGTGTCGCCCTGTCGAGGCCCAGGAACCAGTCCCAAGGCAGAGAGCTGGACTCACTTCCCAGGCACATAAGCTAAAGGCCTCTTTCTGTTCAAGTCAGTTTGAGCTTGGCTTCTACCACTTGTAACTGAAAATGTTTTGGTAAAAACACTCCCTTAACAGGCAAAAAGTTTACCAAAGAATTTTAAAAGGTTAAAGAAAAAAGTAAAATAAAATAAACTATCATAAAATAAGGTGAACATTAAACTGATCTTGAAATGGACAAGGACTTTTAAGTATAAAAGTAGTAAAATGGGCAATGACAGTGACAATTAATTCATGTGAGAGGAAAATATAATAGCCAATAAATACACAAAAATGCTGAGGCCCGTGACTACTTAAGGACATCTAAACTGAAATGAGATACCATTTGGACTTACAACGTTAATATTTTAATAATAATAATACTTAATGCTGATGAGGATATTATGAGATGAACACTTTCATAAACTGCTAGCAAGAGTGAGATCATTTTTTTCAAGAATAATTTGAAAGTATCTGTCATCTAATTATCTTGCTTTCTTGGAATCTTTCCTGGGGAAATACTGAAAAATACCATAAAAAATTTATATATGAGTTCATGGCAGCTTTACTTTAATAGTAAAAGCTTAAATACAACTTAAATGTCCCATAAGATGTTACATAAATTATGAGATACTTACAAATAGAAGGTAATTCAGTTATTAGAATGTTTTAGGAGAATGTGTAGAGAATAAGCTCACGACATAGTGTTATATAAAAAAAGCAATCTGTGATAATTTATACACGGCATATGATTGCCATTTCAATTTTTCAAAATCTACATGTAGAAGTAAACAGAGCACATATTAGCAATGATTATCTCTAGGTGACTTATTTTCTTTGTCTACAGATTACTAAGTTGCAATAAAAATATCAGGTAGAATTTTATTTTTAAGTGTACGGCATTGGCTAGTTATGTCCTTTTCTGCAACTCACCTTCAAACAGTCTTGCATCGGTTATACCTCGCCTACTTGCAGTAGTTCCTGAGAAATCAAGAAGTTCTCAAAATGGATAAGTGGTTGATTAAAACATTACTTAACACAGCACAGGGCTGGAGGGGGCGTTTGTGCGTGAAGGTGAAGGAAGGGTCATAAAAGGGAGGACCACCCAAAGGTGAAGCGACAACTGGGGAGAACCGCCTCGTTCCGCCTGCAAAAGCAGTTCCATGTAGTTCTTCAGCACAGCACTGTGCCAGAGCCCTGTGACAATGGCTGAGCCCCTGTACCCACTTACATATTCAAGTCCCATCAGGCAGTGGGACATTCCAAAGGAACAGGCATAATCGGTCGGATGTACTGTAGTGCGGGTGTGCTTTTAATGAATGTGCAAAGGTTGTATGGATCAATTGTCCATTTGATTAATTTCTCCGGCAGGAGAGAATGAAATGTACTTAAGCTCTACACCGGCAAACGCTGAATGCTCTTTAAAATGTGATTTTCTTTGGTAAGGCCAATTTTTTTCTGTGCAAAACATTTCTTGAGATAATAATGGAAGTCAATGAGAAAATGGAATTTGCCATATAAATATTCACAACATCCTACGTTGTCGGAAAGCATCTAATGTGCAAAACCAGGTCAAGGTCTGTACAGTGTGCACCATTATTTGCAGCAAACCTTCCTTTCAAGTTCTTATTATTTCATAGAAGAGGCGATAAATGCCTATTTTAGAAGTAATTCATTGTCAAAGCCTTACCCTTTCCCTCTATAGGGCATTTAGCATGAGAGTGCTAGAGACCTCTAAGTGCAAAAGACGTAATTATCTTCCTTAACTCCTTGGCAGGTGTGGAGCCCCCGAGAAAAGTCTGGTACTTTTTATCCCTGGGAATGAAGATGCCTGCTATGTCAGGGAAAGGAAGGAACTACTCTGGAGGGATGGAGAGGCTGGCGCACTTCCAAAGTCTCAGAAGCCGTCTTGCTGTCCTCAGTCAAGGAGTGTTTCTTGAATGCTATTAGGTGTCAGGCCCGGTGCTGGTCCTGGGTGTAGAGCAGTGGGCAAACCAAAGTCAATGTTGCCATTGAACCCATACTCTAGAGTGAAAGGTAGGCATTCATTAAGTTGCTCAAATATAGAATAGCTTCATTATTCCATTCCAAGTGATATAAATTCCTAAACTGTTAGGTCGTATTCCAGGGCAGGCAAAATGCCACTGAAAAGGAGAACACTGTGGCAGACTTGCTTCCTGTGGAGGATGCTGTCTTGCTGAGAATCACTATAAAGGACAAAGAAACATGTCCACTCCGAATAAAGCTGGGGGTGGGACAACTTTTTCCTTTAAGCCTCACTGAAGGATTGCCACCAACGGACTGAGCCCAGGTAAGGCCCAAGTCAAACCTGAAGATGCCAAGAGCCCCAGAGCTGCTGCTGCTGCTGCTGCTCCTACTGTCCCAGCTGCAGAGGAACCTGCCACTCCGCTGGACAGACGTAGTCTGCCTTGGACCCTAAGCTGGGACAGGGCGGAGGTGCAGTCCCCAGCTAAGAAGAGATGACAGAGAAATATCACTTCTCCCGTGACCTTCTTGCCCTGTGTCCTCCTTCAGGAGCCACGGCATAGACCAGTCCCAGGTGGATCCCTCTTCTGAGTCAACCTCCGCTCCTCGATTCTGCCTGTTCTTAGTCTTCATTTATTTGACAGATATTAATTCAGTGTTTTCTAGGTGCGGGCACATAGTGACAAACAAAACACACAAAGGTCTCTGGTCGCAGAGTTTACATTCCAGAAGGGAATGCAGCCAGCAAGTAAGCAAGGTCATCTCAGAATGTGTGAAATGTCAAGAAGACGACGGCTGAATGGTCCACCCGGGCTATTGCTCTGTGCGTGTGCATGTGCGTGTGTGTGCGTGTGTGTGCGTGCAAGGTGGGAGAGGTTGTCTTTTAGAAACAGTGGTCACAGAAGGTCTCCTCAGAACTGAGAGTAGAAGTGGAATGGAGAGTGTGGAGGAGGACATTCCGGGCAGCAGGAACAACTCGTGCAAAAGGCTCAGAGTTGGAACGGACTTAAAGGGGTCAAGGGACAGAACGGAGGCTGGCATGCCTGGAGTGAGGAAAATGAGGTGTCAGGGTGGCTGGCAGGAAGTCCGAGGTCCCACGAGGAATTCAGAGTTTAGTCTAAGTGCACAGGGGAGTGACCAAAGATAGTGCTGTGACCGCTACAGGGTTCCACAAAAAAGAGTAAATGGAGCGTGGTTTGAGGGGGACTCTGGGCGAGGTCTTTCCAGAATAGGCAGGAAAATGAATTAAAAAAGTGAAAAGCATTTGTGGCGGGGGACAGCTAAGCCATGAGGTCTTACTGTTTGGATGATGTTTGGACTTCGCTCAATTCCCCAAGTCCTAGTCGCTCCGTGAGCACAGTGATTACAATTTAACTAAACACTACTTGGAAGTACACCTGAGAATTTAACCAGAAATATGCAATAACACCACTTAAAATAGGCAGAGAGAAAAGTAAAAAACGGCACGGATTCTATTTGGACAAATTATCCTTCAAAATTTCTGACAATCTCTTCGTTACCTACAAGTCACTTATTTGGGGTGACCTGTCATTCAGACATACAATTCTTTTTGGAGAAGAGATTCAGTGTTTGATAGAATTATAAGGGAAAAGGGTGCTAGCTCTGAGCAGAATTTACAGGAGTCTCAGCAAAATTAAAATGTCATTTCTCACATGGACCATGAGTTTATTCCCCCGGCCCTTCTCTCCTTTGCCATGTTCTGCTGATGGGTAAATGTTCATAAAATACAGTGTTCATTGTCCCGTTCCTCTGATGAAACATTTTTAATAGTTTATCATGACTTACTGGACTAAAAATGTGTTCTTCTCACTTTGGAGCCTGACTCTTGCCCCTTTCCCAGCCTTGTGAACAACGACCTCTCCCAAAGTCAAGGCTCTGCTTCCTCTTCCAGGAATATGCTAGCAGTTTTCCCATTTCCATGACTTTGCCCGCAAGATTTCGTGTTCTAGAATGCTTGTTAGTAGTTCTTTAATTTGGGGGGTCCTGGCCACGGGAACAATTACGGAATGCTGTAGGACCTCTCAATAGAAAAAGCTGAACACACGGATTTCTGTGCAATTTCATGATACCCTAACAGCCTCCCTACAACCTACTGAAATCCAGCTGAAATCCAACACAACCTTCAAGGTCAAGAGCAGATAGCATCTCATCCTGAAGCACTACCAGTCCTCTTCTTTCCACGGTGCGTGAGGTCCTTGGTACTCGGACGGCCGCTGCTGCTAAGTTGCTGGCTTGGGAGCATGTAGCACACAGCTTTGAGGCCTGTTTGATAATACGACCTTGCACGATTCCCCCTGGTGCTATTTAAATTGTTATCTACATATGTCTTATTTCCCTCACTAGAACTGGAGTTTAAGGGCAAGAAATGTTTTAGTCATTTCCAGTGACTAATTTAGTGTCTGCCATGAATTCATTCATAAATGAATTAATATGAATGGCAGAGAATACCGTTCCCTAAAAAACTGTAAGCTCCTAACAGCAGGAACTACCTTGCTTTTATCTTTGTATTTCCAGAGTGGCAGGTGCGGAATAAATGCGCCAGTTGGTTGATGAGAAAATAGTAGTAGGGACCATTGACTGGAGCACTTATCCCACACTCAGCTTCTCATAAGCACTATTGTTTTCTGTCCTTACGAAACTCAGGTGAGGTGTGTTACTACCTCCATTTCACAGGTGAGGAAAGCAAAAATGAGGTCAAGTTTTTCATGGTCAATCAGCGGGTATGTGTTAGAACTGGAGTTAGAACTGGAGTGTGTGACTGCTTAGAAGCCCCTCAAAAAGTTACGGCTCATTGATTTGCTCTGCGGTTTGTCCTTTCCGTTTTATTTTACATCTTTTGGGTTAAGTCAAGCCCTGCCCTCTGTAACTCTGTGAGCAAATGCCAAGTGACAGCGGCCTTGATTCTGGAAGGCTGTTGGATGGTCTGAGCCGGACAGCAGCTGTCCCGTCAGTGGCTGACACCAGCACTCACCTGTCTGTCAAAGGCGTGATTACAAGGCGAGGCGTGTTTCCCAGGTACTCATAGGAATACAGAAACTGGGCATCGCAGATGTTGGCAAAGCAGTGTTTGGCCTCATCGTCCCAACGATGCCGCAGCTGGGACAGCCAGAGAAAGGCCTGGGCGTTGTCTACCTAAAGACAGAGTGGCAGAGAAGGTGGGTAAAACACAGTGTTCGACAGGTAGCAGGCGGCTCCTTAGCCCCACGACACACAGGATTCTGACTGACGTGGGTGTCGCCTGCCAGTCCAGAGAACAGCGCACTGTGCCTACCATGGCCCAGAAAGCACGAGCTGCTCTGACTGCACTGTTTTTGGGGGGTGTTTAAAAGGTTAGAGTAGGCACCATGACCCTTTCCCAGCTCTCTGGCCAGCGCAAAGCCTGGGCCCCCATGTTGCGACCGTGTGTGAGCTTCTTCCTAACCCCACATCTGCATGCCCACCAAGAGGGACACAGCTGAGCGGCTGGGACTCACCTTCTGCGCAATCATCTTGGCCACCACGTCCCGGGCATGCACGTCGATGGTGCACACGGTCATGGTCTTCTGCCGGTCCCCCTCGGAGAGCGGGCCAGTCAGCATACCAATGAGGGCTCTGAGCTGCGCCACTTGCTTCTTGTGATAGTCTTTCATGGCGCTCTCGTAGCCTTCCTCCAGCCTGGCGAAGGCCATGCCCACCTCTGCGGTCCACCAGATCTGGCTGCAGGTCAGGGCCACCTGGGGCACCGAGAGTCACTTAGGAAAGCCACAGCCAGGACTGTCTCTAAAACCAGTCCACTCACCACACCGCCAGGACTCAGAGTGCACTTGTGTAAGGGGCGTGAGCCCCGCCGTGCCCTCTCCCGGCGGCACGGATTAAGTGAGCTGCCTGCCTCTAAATCCCTGGAGCTGGGAAGTAGGGGAAGCACTTTCTGCTCTTGTATAATGTACCACTTGGTTGAGAAAAACCGAAGCCTTCCTCCGGTCAATGTCAGTGGCTTCTAGAAATTGCTACACTGACCGTTCCGTTTTGTACCATCTTTCCTGTGCTTGTGGGGATAACAATATGTCCATTGAACATCTCAGGCACACTTGGTCTTTGATCTGTTATTCTGGAACCTCTTGTGGTCCGAGTATTCTCGGGTAGTGAGCCACTGCTGATCGTCTGTGGCCTAGTTTTGCTTAACCACACTACTTTCACTACATTTTTTATTTCTTAAAACCTATAACACTGAAAGGCCTGCTCTTGAAGATCAAGGTGAATTATACCAAAATTCAATATGGTAATATGACTTGCATTTTTCAGAAATTCAAAATAAATAAATGGGAAAAGCAATTCCTTCTATTTATTGAGAGACTTATGTGAAAAAAATGCATAATTTTGATTATTCGTGGTGGAGAATTTAGATCCATCAATCACCCGTAGGATCATTTGGTCTGGCAGACGCTGCTCCAGACGATACCTGTTACAATAAGAGGAGGCCACCAATTTTCTTGCCTGAAAATTCTGACTCAGGTAAACAAAGAATCCTGATGGGGGTTATTCCCTTGGTGAACTAGTGAACCCTGCTGAAGTCAGAGGTGCCATTCCCTAGATCATCTGTTTTGGCCTTTGGGTTTAGACAGGCTGGATTTTGTCAAAGTTCTTCCTGCGTCAGGATCTTGATGGGATGGTTTGAATGTGATGTGTCACCTATACTGTGAAAAAAAATACCACTCCCTTTGTGCAGTGCTGACTTATCTCTCCTATCTTCTCACTAATTGCTGTCAACACTTTCCCACATTTTCTCATTTTCCAACCCCCGGCAATGAGGCCTCTTTCCTACCACCTCAGTTCAGGGACATTCCTCAGCCTCTTTCTTTTTCCTGATCTCTTGGAAGGGCATGGCGTGACTGACCTCTTACCTGCTGTCAGCAGTTTCGTTTTTGGTTTCCATGACTACTGTTCCCTGGCTTTCCTCCCATCTGAAAAGGTACCGTTTCTCACTCTGTTTCACTGGCACCTCCTTGCCCACTCAGCCTCCGAGTGACGCCCACGGGTTTGTTCCATACTCTCATCTCCGTCTTCCAAGAGCAACCCCAGCTACTTCTGTAACTGCAGTTAGCCCCAGATATCAGCAAGCCCCCAATACATGGACACTTGTCCTACGCCACCACCTGGGGAAGGGAGGCAGGGCGTATGGCAGCCAGAGTCATTTCTGAAAATTCTCATTGGTTCTCCCTTCTTACCACGCTCCTGAGAACCCTCTAAAGGCTTCAGACATGACTTAGAGTCAAGTCAGACTCCCTAACATGGTCTGTAAGAACTGGCTTCTAGTTGCCTCTCCAGAATCCGTCTGCTGCCTCTTGTTGCCTCCGCCCCTCCCCTCGCTGCAGCCACGCTCAGCTCCTCTCAATTTCTGAAACATACCGTGCTCGACTTGGCCCTTACTTTTTTCTCATGCTTGGTTGCTCTTTCCCTACACCTTTAACTTGTAAGCTTCTATTTCAAATCTCAGCTTAAATATCATCTCCTGGGGGAGGTGGTCCCTATACCCAGGTGGTCCCCAGCTGTATGCTCCCAGAGTACCCTGAGCCTCCTCTATTATCACACCAGGTCCCACTGTAAGAAACACCAGTCTGTAAACTCCAGCAGGGCAGGGTTTATTGTCTCGTTCCCTTCTCATGTCTCCTGTACCCGACAAAGAGCTTGGCACAAAGCAGTCTGGGTCCGCGAGTTAGACTGGTTAATACATTTTCTCCCTACTGTAGCCAATGAGGGCAAACATGAACAACCCTTCATTTCCCAAGGCTTTGTTTGAATTAGGTCCTGGCTGACAATTCTCTTACTCCCTCCTGCTGACCCCTTGCAGACCAGCTCCTCCTGACTGAGAAGCAAACAGTGAGTTTGATGACTGGTAGCCCTGAAGGCTGAAGAGGGTCCCTGAGAAAGAGGGAGCCTGGCGGAGGACGGGGGCCGCGAAGGTCCTGGCTGGGAGGATACCTGAGCTGGGTAGTCAAAGAGCCACTGCTCCCTTGGCTTTTCTTCATAGGCAGCCACACCTTCTGTCATCTCATGCCTTATGGTGGCCTTCATATGGGCAAGCACACGGTTCAACCATATTTCTACCTGTAAGAAGGACCCCTGATTAGACCCTGGGTTCCTAAGAAGATATGATCCGCCGCACCCATTTCCTTCCACTCGGCCTGAGGGAGAGAAGAAAATGGAGCCCAGGTCTGAGGTACAAGCCCGAAGGGTGGCCAGAGGCACAGGAGGTGTTTCGTTTGTATAACCAAGGAAGGTGACAGGTGAGGACAGGGCTCAACTACCAACAGGTAGGTGTACCATTTGGAACACTCAAGGCCAAACAGCAGGTTAAGGGGATTGGGTGGCGTGAGGGTCGGGGCTGCCCGGGGTCCAACGGGGAAACCCTACTTTGGGGTGAGGTAGGTGTTAAGTCAGTCGGTGGATTCTCATGGCCTTGTCCATGCCGAGGATGGACTTGTAAGCCAGGGTTATGTTCTCCGACTACATGCTTTCTGGGCCTACAACAAGAGCACATTCTGAAAGAAACACTGGGATCCCTCTTGTAAAACTGAGAGTGTCTGATTATTTTCAGTACTAGGATTGCTTTCCGAGACACGTGCGGATGAAGGTGGAGCTTGACAAAAGGTATTTCCTCCTGGCCTTAACCTGGACTAGCTTAGAACCCCAGGGACAAGGCTTTGGCGGATCCTTTAGGATAATGTACAAAGAAGGGCTTAGGTCTTAGTGGTAACAGTGAAGAATGGGAAGGACATTTAAGGAGAGAATTGTTCCACATTTTGTGTTCATTGAATTATACACAGGAGATATGGAGGTAGTGGTTCTTGGAACCAGCTCGTAGTTGGCTCTCCAAGGGGTAGGACTGCAGGAGGAAAGGACTCTGGGGTGTGTCTGTACAAAGAAGTGACATCTCAGGGAAACGGTTGATTTTAAAGGGTATTTTCTCCTGGAGAAGATGTCACTGTTCCCGACTCCCCGTTGGGGTGCTCCAGGGCTGCCATGTTAACGTCTCCCGATACTGCTAATCATTTTAAGTCCTTCTCTCGTTGACCCAGAGAGTTGTTTGTGTACATTTTATTCCTCTCTACACAGGCCTTTGGTTGAGGAAGATACATGAATATTGACATGTGTCCTTCCCAGAGAGAGGGAAGCAGGCACTAGAAGCTGCTCCAAATTCGGATCGAGTCAGTGGAAGCTGGGAGAGCCAGGGCACAGACGGCAGCTCTGGCCCAGGGTCAGGAAGGCCACCGTGAGGGTCGATGCCGACTACCTGAATGTAGCCACTTGAGAGAGAAAGGCATAAGGAGGAAAAAGGACTCCACGTTACCTGGCCGCTGCAGGCACAGGGCTCGCTGAAGGCCACATACTCGTTTTCTTTGCTGTACATGCCAAGACTTATCTTGGTTGGCTTCCCACTGGCGTCTAGCTGGAACTGCATCTTGGCCATATTGTCAAAGAGTTTGGAAAGGTGGCGTTGAACCTGTGAAGGAAAACCGTGCCAAAGGATTGGAGAGTGTGTCCAGGAAGGTAACTACTAGCGTGGTTGTTTAGAGGTCTAGCATGTGAGGGCTGTTAAGAGTGCTGGGTAGCAGACATTGGAAGGAAGCTTGTGGGAATGATGGTGGTGTGAGGATGGGGACCAACGAAATTGGGTAGGAGTGGCCAAAGGAATATAACACTAGTGGGAATTACGCATTAGCTACAAACCAGTGAAGCCACCAAAGTTTGATTAATTTCTGCCTGATCTATTGCAGATGAGAACAGATTAGAGAAGAAAAGATGATTAATTCATAAACACTCTTCCTAAGAAAATACTGCTGTGCGGCGGAACAAGAAGTCCAGCGTCGTCTGCAGAACAACGCTAACTCGCCTGCATTGGGAGCCAGTGGAAGAAGTCACCCGCTTGTGGGAAGTGTTTTGGTGCAGCAGACCCATGTCTGGAGGGTCCAAAGCGAGGGCAGGCACGCCCGGCCCAAGCAGGAAGCCTGGTTGTGCCAGGCTGCATCTCCTTAGCGTGCATCTCCTGATACAAAGGTCCTTCACAGGACTGCCCCGGGCGCATTCTCTAGAAGGGCGGCCAGACAGAGCCACACTGTGGTCCTGCCATGAGGGAAACAGCAGGCTGAAGAACAGACGCTAGACAGAAAACTGTTCTCTGATGGGGGCTTTTGAAGGAGCATGGCCTTCAGGCTGTCGGTACCCTGAGTGGAGTTTTGAATTCACTGTACTCTGCTCTCTAGAGCATGAGATGAGATGAGAAGTTTCGAGTACGGAGGGTAACTGGGAAGCTAGTCAAGGTCACAGCGACTTGGGATGAATATCTTGATGGGATGAGCCTCTCTTAATCCGAGAATAAATAACAGATTAAACAAACAAAAAAACAACAACAACATGGGACCTATGAAATTATCCTGCAACTTACAAGGGGAAAACAGAACTCAAAATGTAGAGTAAGGGTATGTGTATACGTGTCTGTGTATGAAGCTTTAATGACGGAAACAAAAATAACAGTGAGAAAGGTTACCTTGTATTGTTCTCAGTTAAATGAAAGACACAGAAGCTCTATAAAATATGAGGTGGAAGATAAGATGAGATGACAGAGGTAGAAAATAAAGCAAGGAAACCAACAAATGACACAGCACAGTTTGTAACAATATTAGCATTATTGAAGGACTGATTAACACAAGCAAATTAAACAGGGTGGGTAAACTCTAGAAATATTGCAGAATGCCAAGGAAGAGGACTAAGAGATAAGAATACCTATGAAAATGTATAAATATATGAAAATATGTATGAATACATAAAGGTAATGTATACAGCACAGAGAGAAGAGAATCTCAGCTACAAAAATACGATGAACCCGAGGGGAAAATTTATCCTGATAAATGCAATAGAAATGTTAAATGCTTACCGAAAGAAAACTTTTTCAAGATAATGAAAGCCTTGGTTGTCAGGTAGGAAAAAAAACCCTCATTATGTATTGAAAAATTAATAATATAAAGTATTAAACATAGACACATTTTCTAAAATTAAAATGTAATTTAAATTGTGATCTCTTAGATATTCCGATAGAAAGAAATCAGGCTGCCTAGAAAGGTTTAAAAAAAAAGTGGCAGGCAGGCAGGCAGGCCTCAGATGACTTCTCTGTGACAAGAAGCAGCAGAGCTGAGCCTGCAGGGATTTGGGGGAATTTGCTGTCGCTCACGAATTCCGACCCAACCACTCAATCAGTCACATGTGAAAACTAGTTGCAGATGTAGAAGGAACTGGGGATTATTCTGTTATGCCTTATTTGCTGGGTGGGAGGTGTGGGAAGCCTCTTAAAGGTTAACTCCAACCCAGTGAGAAATAAATAAAAATAAATACTTAAGAATGAGTATATCGCACATAAAAGTTACAAAAGTGCTGGCAATGATCTTTGATCTCCGCTCTACATAGAATTAATGAACATATAGTTACAAAACAGAATGCTAATGTGATAAGTATTTCAGCTCCACTGTGCCTGGGCTACTTTGGAAACATTTTAATCTATAGGAAAAAAAGAGAAGGGCGATACCTATAAGGATTCACCTCTCTTTAGCGCTTTCTTCTCACCAGCAAATTCATAATTTCACTAAGTTAGCAAGTCCATGACAAAGACAGACACTTAGGCACGGGTGCCATCTTTTGGCCCTGCTCGTCCACTGCTGGCGGTGACGTGAAAGGGGGTAACTGCCATGAAAGAAAATGGGGCAAACCTACCAAGACCGTGTATCGTTTACCCTTGGACCCAGAGATCTTACTTCTAGGAATTTACCTGGAAGATAAACGTCTAATAATACAAGGCCCAGAGTTAGTCAATGCTGCATTATTTGTAATTGCAAAATAGTATAAACAACTTATGGCCGAACTACGGTGTGCCGGTCCCCGGAGTGTGATGCAGACGTAAACCTAAGGAGGGAGATATCTTCGAATTGATATGGTGTGGCTTCCAGGATATATAACTGATTTAAAAAAGAAAGAAGAAGCGTGCTACCTTTGGGGTAAGAAAGCAAGGGAAATAAGAAAATGTACATGTACAAATGTAAGTGTTCATCTGCTTGTTTTAGCAAATAGAAACAAGGAAAAGTAAATCAAAAACGAATGGAATTGTTCGCCTCCAGGGGATGAAGGGGGAGAGGGGATGGTATGGAAGGGACAGGGGAAGAAGTGACACCTCACATCTTTTTGCAATAGTTTGACTTTTAGGATTCGACATATTCAAACAGTCAAATAAACAAGGATGGGAGAACCCTAAAGCTGGAAGTAAAGAGAACCCAACTACACTTCGAATGAGGAGCAAAATCATACTGAAGGAGAAAGGGCACTCATCCGAGTAACTTCTGAACAAATGATCTGACTGTATACATCCTCAGTCTAAAGGAAAATAAGAGAGCTAGAAACACATCCTGAACTCTTCCTTGGGCGAGAAGGGAGGAAAGCTAACGGAGCACACAGTAGAGACATTATCCCTCCCTCCTCTCAATCGCTTGGAGACTCAGACTGATCTACAGCAGCGGTTCTCCAAGCATGGTCCCTGGACCGGCAGCGTCGCCGGGGAAATCCTTAGAAATGCAAGTTCATATCTGCTGAACCAGGTACACTGTGGATGGGGCCTAGGAAACTATTTTCACAGGCCTTCCAGATGATTCTGACACACTCTCAAGTTTGAGACCCACTGACTATAGCTCTGAATTAGCTCCAAATACCAACAGTGCTTCAATCGCTTACTTTAATATTTAAAAACCTTGTGACACCATTGGCTTCTATTTTACAGATGGAAAAGTTTGCTTTAAAGAACCAACATGCACAAACTATATGGCTAATCAGGGGCTAGAACAGGCTCTAGAACCAAAAATTTGGGCTTCTCAGATGCAATCTTTTCCCTAAACCACCCCAGTGTTGAGTTAATACAACTTCCATCTTCTCTCCCCATGGAAACTTTTAGCTATGACTTTTGACTGTTACTGAGTGGATCACCCTTCAGAATCCAATCACAGGTGTCCCTTGTGAAGGTGTAGCCCCTTCTACTTCCCCACCTTCCAAGCTTCTCCAGTTGTACCCTAGGGAGTAAGAGCCACTGATAGGTTGGAGGGCATCCTGAGAAGCAGCGATGGTGAGAATGAAGAGCATCTGAAGTTAGGGACATGCTGGTGGAACACAAGACCGCAGTGCGCCCACTGCAGGAGCAGGAGGCATAGCAGGGAGCCGAACCTCTCCTGCCAGAAGCTCCTCATGCCGCCCAGGGGTTTCTACAAGCCTTCCTTGGGCTTACCTGTGGTGGAGCTGTGCTGTTGGAAAGGATATCTAGCAGATCAGAAGAGGAGAGAAAGTAAAACCGAGGGAAAGCAAGCCTCTTGGTATCCAGGTACTCCGCCAGGGCCTTCTCGCACAGGTGCAACCTAAGAGCACAGACGCAGAACTTCCTGAGTGTGCTGAGACTCATAGGTACATGCGCACGCAAAAACATGCAATATATAGAACACACGCCGAAATCAGAGCAGGGGCATTTGCGAACATACATACTGACACATTTCCATCAGCATAAACGCCTGCAGGAACACCCATATTGCCCAATCTGCAGGGAGGCCAAAGCACACACAGACACACATCCTCGCTGCCTCGGGCGGTTAGAAAAAAGGAAAGATGTCAGGGACAGCAAGCAGAGCGTCACCTGCTCTGAATATCTTCCAGTTTTTCATAAAGACCTGACTTGTTGGTGGCTTCCACTACGTTTGGAGTTTTCTGAGCATCATAAGCTAGCTCCTTGAAGTCAATGTCAATGCCTTCAAATCTTTCAGAATCCTGCAAATAAAAATGCGGGAAAAAATTAACTACCACTCCCCTCAATTCCAAGACACTGCCCCTATGTAGCAAGTCAAAACAAAAACCTGATTTTAGGTTGTTCCAAGGCTCAAAGAAGGAAATATTTTTAGCTTAAAACAGCAGTTCTTAAACGTTTTGCTCTTAAAACCCCTTAACATTAAAAAAGATGTTGGAGTACAAAGAGCTAAGGCTCTTTGTTAAGTAGGTAATATTATACCTGTCAATATATCTTCTATATTAGAAGCTGTAAAAATTTCAAAGTTGAGAAATTATAAAAATATTTGTTAATTCATTTAAAAGTAACATGAACTTACTAATTAACAGAATGGGATGTTTTTATCCAAAATAATTATATTTTTCAAAACAAAATAAAAAATAAAGAGGAAAACGGAGCATTGTTTTACTTTTTTTTCAAATCTCTTTCCCGTCATTTTTGACTCAAAAGGCAGCCGGATTCTCTTATCTGCTTCTGTGTCCGGTCTGTCGTGATATCACATCATGTAGCCTATGGACAACGCTACTGGACACTCATGGCAGAACGAGTGTAAAAAGGCAAATAACATTTTAGATTTTTAGTAAGACAAGTTTGACCTTCAGGACCCCCTGGAAAGGCCTCAGGGACCACTCAGGGGTCACTGGACCAACTTTGAGAGTGGATGCCATTAAACACACTGGATCCAATGTTTTTTTCCTGGGTCCATGCAAATGTAACCAAGGTACGTTTCTCCTCAGCGAATGTGATGTCGAAGTTAATTAGGTATCATTGGTTGCTCCCAAAACACACCCTCACAGTGTTGTCCAAATGGCTGGGACAGTACTACATGATGTGCAAAGCACTTTGGCCCGATACCTGGCACCTGCTAAAAACTGTGGTATTATTCTACATGGCAACAGTCATAGTGGTATGCGGTATGCATGCTACTTTAATTAACTTCCTGAAGTAGGTATTAGTGTCAGTCCTGACTGACATGAGGAAACCAGGCCAGAGAGGGGTTAACTTGCACAAGGTCCACAGCTGCAAGTCGGAGTTGGCACTCGAGCCCACCCGACGGCCCCCATCGGCCCCAGGCCTCTGTAGTCCATACCACCCTCCCAAGAGGGTTTAAAAACAAGAGGATGGGCTGAAGTAAATTATGATTCCTCAATGAGATATTTTGCTCCAATTAAAGATGAAAAAAAAAATCAAGGTTATAGAAGTATTGGAAATACCTAGCATAAACGAGTGAATGAAAAGAGCTGGATAAAAAATTATCCAAGGAGAATCGTGTAAAAGCATGTATATACGTGAACAAAAGTTGGGAAATATTCATAATGAATGTAAATAGTTACTAGTTAGAGCGTAAGGTTATGATTGATTGTGTTGTTTTGCCTCTGTTATTGCTTTGCTAATTCAAAGAGAATTAATGTATATTTACGTATTTTTAACACAAACCTATGTGGAAAAGTTAATGATACTAATTCTTTATTATGTTTAATTGAAAGTTCTCAAATGTCTCCCATCAAGTCTCCACAAAAGTCTCCGCCTGGGCCCTCACCTCCCTCTAATTAAACCTGCTCTTCCTCAATCACTAGCATTGGAGATAAATAAAATCTGGCTTGTTCAATTTGGCTTAATTACAACAGCTATAACAGAATTGTTTTCTGTTGTTTTTCATTCCGAATGTACAACCTTTAATCTACATTATTACATTACATATGCTTTTGTGAGATGAGTTGGAAAATATAATGTTTTAATGAAATGTGCGTTAACCTTTAAGCAAAGCCCGAACATGTTACATTTTGGAATCAAACTGATTCATAAGCGAAGAACTTGCTGTGCTGAAGAGATATAGAGAAAGCCTGCAAAAAAAATTGTTTTTTAAATGAATTAGAGTCCACTGAGAGGGAGGCAAGTTAATGGCACAATAATTAGGACAAGAGGCAATCAACCACAGGGAAGGAAGTAATGAGAACACATATTTTAGAGAAACTCATTGTTCACGATTTAGCTGAAGGCAGGTATTTAGCATCTGGCACAGGCCAGAGGTTTACAGGATGGCTCACTGCTGAGAAGGGACTTGAATTTGCCTGAAAAGAATGCTCCCTTCTAGCCTAAACCTGCACTGTAACTACCTGCGGAGAAACCTATGAGTAGCTCATCCCCAGCTGCAGAAGTAATATTTTTCATCTCCTTCCTTGTATTTACTTTTTAAAAGCAGCTTCTCCTTTTTTCCCCACCCATCTACGAACAAAGCGATTGGTGTGCATTTCACATTCTCTCTTTTCCCCTGCCTGCCTTTTGATGGCCGGTAAGGTCCTGTTGGTTGGAGAGGCCTTTACGCGAAGCCAAGGCAGGTGGGCAGAGCGGCAACTGGGTGCTCTTCTCTTGACTCAGGTAAGAAAACAGAGATGTAGGATTTCCTTAGCACAAACCTGGGGCAGCTGGGTCCGGATGTCTTCTGAGCCAATGAATATACTTTCTAGATGAGACCATGTCCGCTGCACCTCAAACCACATAGAGATGACAGCGTCTGCTGTAGACAGCTTCTTCTGCCAGCCTGACACTTCCTCCAGGAAAAAAGCAACGTACTTGGACATCATCAGGTTCTGCAGTTGGACTTGGTTATCCTCCAAAACCTCAATGAGGTCCTCATCCGAACGCAGCAGAGGGATGCTGGTCCGTGGGTGGGGCTCATACTGGAATTCCATGCCAGCCCAGGTGGCCTGCAGCTCCTTTAAGATCTTCTCCATACCCATCTCCTTCACAGCTTTGCCCACAATGCCCTGGACCTCGTCCTCAAAGCGGTGCAACTGGAGCTGCAGCAGGTGTGCCAGGGTGGTGCCCTCGTCCATGGTGAAGCTCACGCCCGTGGCCTGTACCAGCTGTCTCCAGTGCCGCTCCCGGATGGCCGGATTCTGCAGCTCAGCCACGGCCCTCAGCGAGGTCAGCGTGTTCAACACGGTGCTTTCCAGGCCTGTGAATGCCTCCCAGGCCCGGACCTCCTTGTCGAGGTTCCGGAGGTACCTGGCAAACCTTTTGCACTCCAAGTCCATGGCCTCCACGTTGATATTCCTCCACGGCGTGGCCTCCCAGGCATGGATAGTGGAGGTCACCATGTCAATTGTGTCCCAGAGCTCCTTCAGCTGGCAGACCTCCCTCCTGCACTGCCTCAGCTGCTTGTAGTCAGGAACGTTGACCTCAAACAAGCTGGCGGCGTCAGAGATGGAGGCCATGGCGGATTCCATCTGCTGGATCTCAAGGTGCCTGGCATCTAGCGTTCGATGAGGGTCAGTGCTATCGAACCTACAAAACACGGTGTGGTCACTTTTCGGTACAGCAGACAGGCACCCGTTTCCTAGAATCCCCAAAGTAATACGAGCTCAAATCTTTCCATGCTTAGTATTTCAGCAAATAGCAGTGACTTCCACCAAAGCCTGGGGAAAAAAGACATGCAGGGTAGGTCGGGAGAGGGTAAGCATAACCCGTTGGAGGAGAGGCAGCTCTAGAGGCATATCATGCTTGGATCCTTTCTTCACATGGGAGAAGATAAAAATTCTCTTATCCTCCACGTTCCCCCACGTTCCCCACGTTCCCCACCCAAATGTAGAAGGAACAACCCCTTTGTTCAAGCCCCCTTGACACTCCCCACCTGTCAGCTTCCCCACCACTCAACCCAGAGGGCATGGTCTCGTTACTATAGATGCTGTAAAGCCACGCTCCTTCTAGGAGCTGCAAGTAGCAGGTGGGGGTTGAGCGAGAGAGCTGGCGCTCGGAAGCCCAACCTGACACTGCTGCCCCAGGGCAGCGGCTCCCGGTCTAGCTGCATTGTCAGGCTCTCCTGGAACCTGTGGGCGATCGCCATGCCCAGGCTGCCCCCCGGTCCAATTCCATCAGGATCTTTGGGGGTGGGTCCCAGGGAAGGGCATTTTTCAAACTCCCCACTGGTTCTGCTGTGCCAGGCTGGTGCCGTTCCGTTGTCTGACGGCCTGCAGCTCCGTCAGGCGGCAGCGTCTCCGAGTTGGGGAACCACTCGAAGACTGAACACAGAGCCCTTGCCAAGGCCCCGCCAGCCACGCTGTGCCTCAGGCAGGCTTTCACCCTCTTCAGTCCCCCTGCCGCGCTGCCCGTGATCTGCCCCTTCATCGTTCTCTGGCTCCTCCCTCTGCTGCCACGGGCAGCCTCTGCTTCTGCACTTGACTCCTATGAGCACTGTGTCTAGCTTTAGAGTTTTAGTTCACGTTTCCTCATCCTCTTCTCTCTGATGCTTGCGGCACGTACCCACTGCTCCCAGTCCTCGGCAGGGTTAGCCTGCGTATGGGGCTGCGCCTCCAGCCTGGCATCTCTGGTATGGCCCCTACTCCAACATGAGAAGTTCACATGCAAAGGAACCCACGTGAGCAAATGACGTCTCTTCGGCCAGGACAGCCCGGAACCCCTGTGCTCAGGAGACTCTCCTGCGTCTCCCCTAACCTCCCTTTAATCTTTTCTCCCCATTGCTGCTCTCAGGTCCTCTCGTGTCTGTGTGCTTGGGGAGCTAGATGTTGAGGATACTATGACTTCGGGTGAATATTATGCTCCTCTAAAATCAGAACGGGACATCGTGGGTTATGTCATCGAGGTGACAGGTGAGAGGAAGTGAGTGACTAGAGGTTTGGTCATTTCCTCCGATCTAATGTGTGTGCACACACATGTTAGCAGGTGGGGTACAGAGAGGAGGTAGGAAGGAAGAGAATGACACACAAACTCTTTTTCTTGAAGTGCATCCTCTCTCAGTTGTCTTTGGAAATATTTGAACGGAGGGAAAGTAATCCTAATTACAGCTATTTACCTGAACTGCTCACCACTTAAGTCTAATTATCGGGTGACACAGTAACAGTTATGCATACCATTAAATGAATGTCAGGTTAACTTTGATGCTTGCTATGTGTGATTTCTGCTTGTCCAATCGAAGTAGTTTCTGGCCTCTGTGCTGTGATCATGGGTTTACATCTTACAAGGATGAGATTGAACATCCCTGCCCGCCTTCACCATTCTCCATGCCTCTTTGGTCCAAATGGCTAATTTTTGTTTCAGGACAAAACACGAGGCTGGAGTCCCCAGGATTGTAGACGGCCCCCTGTCTTTATGGGCAAGGGGCTTTTTCCCCTGTAAGAGCAGGAGAAAAAGACCTAGAAGGAAAGAAAGGTAACATCCTCATGGCAAGTGGTCCAGCAGGAAAGATCGCCATGCACAGACACCCTTCTGCTTATTTTTCCTTTCCAAAGACTAATTGCTGGTGTGTGTTGTGTTCTACTTTTTACCTTGACCGGAGTGAACCTGCGAAGTGAACTTAGCCTCTTGGTGTTAATACAAACTCTATCAGACCAAATTCTAAAAGCCCATATTTTGTTTAATTTATTAATGGACTATAACTCAGGAATAATTTATTGGGTAAGATAAGAATGATCTTTCTAACCATTCTTTCTTCGGCACATATGAACATTCTTAATCAATACTGGTTCCTCGAATACCTGTTAGAGGTTTTTGTCAACCTTATTTGTCAAACCTATTCCAAATTTTATCTACCCTGTGGCATCATTTTTGTTTATAGTTTAAATTTGTGGACAGTCATTTCTTATAGCTGAGCACACATTAAAGTTAATTTGGCCCAAGGAGTGAAAGGAACCTCTAGACATGAGGGCAGGTAACCTCTTCCCATTTCAAAACTCTAGTGCAAGTTGTCAGGATATTCACAGACCTGATTAATGGGCCTAATAAACTTGAAGCAGCTCTCCAAACCCTGAGGGAGCAATGGAGCACAAGAACAAGAAAGTAATAGAAGGGAAAAGGGCGTAGTAAGTCTTTGAAATTAAAATAATAATGCAAAAGTATTTTAATCCAAAAGAGAAATGCCTGGAAAGTCTGGATGAATAAAACTGTAATTAAGAGAAATGGAAATGCGGTGTTCATGCGTGTGATGTGATCTTAGAAAAATGATCAATGCAGGTCTGACCTAGACGTGAGTGTAGGGAGAGAGAGAGAGTGGGATAAGTGACTTAATTCTTAGGAAGCTAGCCGCTGGTCAATGTTAATCTCAGTACCAGGCCCGCATCCACAATGAATGATGACCCACCTCTGTTCGACTGCCCAGAGGTACCATAAAACTCAGCATGTCCGTCTGAATTTGCGATCTTTCAGTATTCCTCATTCGGTGGTCCCTGATCTCAGTGAGCAGCGAAACAATGCCTTCCACCTACTTATCCAGAATGGAAGGTGGAGAACTGTGCTCGGCTCTCATCCCTATTCGTCTCCCACACCGGGTCAGTTCTGCTGGCCCTCCCTCCCAGATCTCTCCCAAATCCATTCTTCCATGGTGCACCTGGTCTCGAGTCTGTTTCGCCCCATTCTGTTCTCCATGGCCACAAGCACAAGGTGTTTAGACTCCTCAGTGGCTGATCATGGACCAAACCTGGGCACGTGGAACCCCCCGTCCTCATCTCCCACCTCCTGCATTTCAGCATGTGCACACGCAGGCCTCCGATTTCTAGCATTTTCATTCTTCCGTGTCTTTGTATATTCTACTTCCCTTGCCCAGAATATCCTCACTTCCCACGCCTCTTTTCTCCAAATGGCTAATTTTCACTTGCCAGTTGGCTCAAGCAACGTCTTCTGCAGGAGGTGTGAACTGCCTCCTTTGTGGGGGTTAAAGCTGGCACCCAATGAACATGTCTAATTACTCATTTATGAAATTGTCCTTGAGGCTGTAAGTCTTTGAGGTCAGGGAACGTGTATTATCTTAAAATCCGAGCACTTACATCATTTTTGGCTAATTCCACTATTAAGACCGGAACCTCTTCTGCTCTGTGGAAGCCTGAAATCAGGTGACTGAGTCAGATGCACTGGAAGAACAGGGTCAAGCTGAACTAATGGTGTGTCAGGATATAATATGTCCCTGTGAGATTTAATGACTAACACAGCTCTTTTCTCCAGTTATCAAAGGGACAACAGACACTGTGCAGGCAAGACAGAGCCCCTTTCCTCATGTCTGCTGCACCGGGCTATTTGGGGGCCTCACTTTCTCCAGTTATCATGCAGGACCACACCTAAGGGAGAACACCCTCAAGAAGGTTTGCCCAGCTGTTCGCAGAATCCGGTCGCCAGGCAGCTGAAAACACTACTGGTCTCCACCAAGGGGAAGCTCAGAGGGATCAAATGCTTTGGCTCAGAACCCCCTGGATTACCTTGGTGCTGATGCGGGTCAGAAGACTGTATGACACAGCATCACTCCAGAAGGTCAGAGAGAAGGTGCTCAAGGTCAGGAAGGCAGAGGAAGAGAAGGCAGCTTGAAGTACAGATGAAGCAAGCATTTCCTTTCCCTCAACGGGAAGTTAGTCTCCAATTTTTAAGTCTGTGGAAAGTTCTTGAATCTGAGCATGATGATTTAGCCAATTGCTGTGAAGTGAGAGAGCTCAGCGAAGAAGGTGCTGATGCAGCTTAGAGTTGAGAATGAAAGGAGGAAGGGAAACTTGACTTGGACATGAAGGATCTCAACCCAAGCAACCTGACTTCACCCAGCACCTGCCAAGCTGCAAGAGCCCAATGAGCCACTCGCCTTCCTTCTGCTCCTGAAAGACAAGATCAGCACGAGCTTTACCTCTAATCTAATCAGAAGCAGCAGCTGGCGTTCACAGAGAGGAATGTACCAGGGTCTGCATTTTAGAAAGTCGTCAAGGCTTTAAAAGTGAAGGAGCCAGAATTACATTCATTTGCCACACACAGTGCCTACAAATTTTAAACACATACTCTCACAAACACCAGACCAAGAAACAAAACAAGACATGAGCTGACACTCACGAAGGTTCCCTCCAGCAAGAAATCTCCGATGCTGCGCTAGTCCTGACGGTTTTCTTGACAAGAAGAGAAGAAGCACATCGAAATTGCGGTAACGTTTGGTTTTCTACACTGCTGTGAGCAGTTCTTTTCAAATTATTCTTTTGCGAAGATTCATCTGCATGTCAAATTAACAGATGTGAATTTGTAAAACCCAGCAAAGAGGAGCGATGTCCTCATAGCCAGCAGATACGAGAGCTAAGAAAGAGAACACAATGCAGCGATCAAATGAAGAAGCAACACCAGCTGATCGATACACATACACGATGTAACTATGAATGAGGGAGGGACGCCAGATTTCCAACACACGCACACAAACACACCCGTAAATGTGTCGCTGTCTCCTTTCAAGCAGTCTCAGAAGCCTGTTTGGAAAGACAGTTCACTCAACGCCTTTGGAATTCCTTTCTCGAAATTTTCTTAAGAGACGGCTGATGCGAAAATGTTAGTGTCATTATTTCTATGGCTGCTGCAGTCAGGGGATTGTTGTTACCGCAAAGCAGGGCTGCTTGGCTTGGGCACCCAGCTCCCTCATCAGCTTTCGCTCCGCACAGTCGGTGTTGAATTTCCAAAGTTCCGTGGCTTGCCAAAGGAGAGTCCAAAGAATGTGCCTCAGCCTCTGAAAGAAGCGTCCCCGATGGAGTTTCACAAATGTTTTGAGTAACGGCCACTTTTTGGGAACACGGGCATAGCTCCTGAGGCAACTACTCTAAAGGATGCAGTGTCACTTGGAGTCACAGGCTCTGCAGCCAGTCGCTCCCCTTGGGGCAGCAGTCTACAACCTGGCTGCACACAGGGATCACTTGCGGGGCTTCACAAAATACTGGTGCTCAGGCATCCACCCCAGCCCAGAGAGCCTGACTTATTTAGTTGGTTTGTAGGAAGGCTGGGCATTGGAAGTTGTTTTTTGTTTTTGTTTTTTCTTAATCCTCATCTGAGGATATGTTTATTGATTTGAGAGAGAGAGGAAGGAAAGGAGAGAGAGAAGCGTCGATGTGAGAAAGAAACATCGATAGGGTGCCTCCCATATGTGCCCCCACCGGGGATCAAACCCAGGACCCAGGTATATGCTTTGAGTGGGAATTGAACCCACAACCTTTTTGGTATAAGAAACAATGCTCCAACAAACTGAGCCACCCAGCCAGGGCTGGACATTGGAAGTCTTCAGTGTTCCCCAGGTGATTCTAATATGCCGCTGAAATGTCAGCATGCTGCCCGAAGTCCTGGGTTGTGTGTATATCTTAAGCATGGTTTACACAAGTGTCCCTCCCTGACTCTTAGCATACTCATCTCATTCTCTACAGCCACAAAGGCAATGTTTGGGAGGCAGTAGCTGCTCGATAAATATTGTATGAACAAACAGTAACGATAGGTAGGTAGGTCCTTACTGCGTGCCAAGTGGGGCGATCAACCATTCCAGTTTGCCTGAAACAGAAGGGCTTCCCCAGATGTGTGGCCTTCAGTGCTCAACCCAGGAGAGCCCCCGGGAAACCGGGATGATCGGTACCCCTAGTGTCAGGTGCCAAACACTTGCAAAGATCATTTCTTTAATCCTGTCAGCAGCCTTATGAGGTGAATATGACTATTAACCCCATTTAACAGATGAGGTAACTGAAGCACAGAGAGATGAAGTACTTTCCCTGACACACTCAGTCGGCTGTCGAGCTGAGATTAGACACGAAGCAGCCCGAATCCCAAGTCCATGGACTTAATCATTATGCTATATTTCCTTCCAATAAAGTTGTGGGGTTTTTTTTGGTTGTTGTTGTTGTTATGTTAACCTGTATCTCTCAATGTTTTATTTCTGTGGGTAAGTAACCCTTGAAAATGAAAAAGTTCCTTTCTGCTTACATAGGGCATTTCCAGGTTTGGAGACTTCCAAGTTTGTTTGTCTATCCAAAGCTACAGAGGAGAGCCAGAAGGAAGCTCAGCTAGGGAAACAGAAAGCAAACCCTGGAGCTGAAACAAGGGGAGGGTACCCACTCCCCAGCAGACACCGGATGATTCGGAACCAGAGTGTTCTCTTGGGTGGAGCCTCCGGTGCTGAGCAATAGACACGGAGCCACCCAGGGAGACGTCGTCGCCAAGGGAGGGAGCCTCGGAGAAAGGACCCTGTGTGTGCGTGCACGTGGGAGTGGGGTTGCCCATCCTGCCATTGTTTTTTGGGGTTGTTGTTTTTTTTTTATGGAAAGAGCCCCAACTACAAGTAGGGAGGCGTCTGAGCATTACTGAGTAAAGAAAGCACACCCTGAAGTAAATCTTTCCCCTCAAATCCTTCTTTTAGGCTACCGAAATGCTTCCCCAAATTATTTAAAATTCTATCAGCCATTTATTTAAACTAAAAGGAGTCTGTAAGCACTCAGAATACTAATGGTTTAGTAAAAACAGTAACTTTAATTCCAACCACTCTACAAAACAATAAGGAGCTTCTTCAAAAAAGTCAAAGGAGATCTGCTGTACAATTGCATGCAACTGTACTTCTGGGTGTATAGCCAAAGAAAATGAAAATGGGGTTTCGACACGATAGAAGCACTCCCATGTTTATTGCGGCATTATTCACAACAGCCAAGACATGGAAATAGCTCAAATGCCCAACAATAAAGGAATAAACAAAAAGATGTGAAACATGCATGACAGAATGTCATTCAGCCATGAGAAAAAAGGATGATGTCCTTCCATTTGCAGCAACATGGATGGACCTTTGGCGCATTTTGCTAAGTGAGATAAGTCACAGAAAGACAAGCACCTACTTGACAGCACTTACAAGTGGGTTCTTAAAAAGCTAAACCTGTAAAAACCAGGGAGCACAATGGTGGTTACCAGGCAATGGCAGTGGGGATAGGAGCGATGATATTTAAGGGAACGAACTTGTACGAGTAGCCAATAAGCCGTAGAAGCCGATGCACAGCAGAATGAATGTGGACAACGGTATTGTACTGTAATCACATCGTGTGATAAATGTCACTACATCATATTACAGTGTATAAATGTGTCAGAGTAAGGCACTGTACACCTAAGTTGCCCAGTGTTGCATGTCAAGTTCATTAAAAAAAAAAAAACCTCTAGTAATTTTACTGCATTAAATCCCCTTATAGACATGGAGAAGGAGAGGATTCTAGACTTTTTTAAGGCAAAGTATTTTTCCAGCCTTTGACCATCTCACACGGGCTATGATAGGACTGTGCCCACATCAGCACCATGTTCTAACCCACGGACCTAAACGGCAGGGAAAACTGTTGACTAGTGTCCATACCCTGAAAGGATACACAAGCTCCATGGAGAGAGAGAGAGAGCGTCACCGACTTGGAGATTGCCAGGTTGAAAGGAAAAAAGGTAGCGGTAGCAACTGGGGTCCCTACCTGAAGGGAGCCTCTGTGTGGAATCGCTCCCAGAACCGCCACTGCTCCACCTCAAAGGCTGTGCACCTCTGGCGGAGACGGGTCACTTCGTTCGCCTGCAGGGGGGCCACATGCTGCCGCACAGTAATGGCCAACTTTTTTATGTTGTTCCATTTCTCAGGCAGCTCCTGCAAAGGAGACCTCAGTGTGGTCAGACCCCCACTCTGCTCCCCCATCCCCACCACCCCAAGGCTGGACAGCACCCAGGTGTCTTCGTACCTGTCACAGCACCATGGGACAGTGTCCTGGTGTCATTGGGCCATTTCCAGCCCCACTTCCTTGACTCACCTCCCTGGTGACCTGCTTTTCTGACTCTCTCCCGCTTCCCACTCAACACTATTCTCCTTGACCGAACCTCTAGCCCAGTGGTCCTCGCCCTTTCCTGTACTTTTAAGAGTGCTGGCATTTTTTTCTGTGTCCCACGTTTCTTCTTACAACATATTAACATTCCTCAGACCTGCTTT
>PVJD01006551.1:0-96682 GCA_004026545.1 Mormoops blainvillei
GGAGGAAAAGAAGAAGAAGAAAAAAGAAGGAGGAGGAGGGGGGGGAGGGGGAGAAGGAGGAGGGGAAGGAGAAGAAAAAGAAGAGATTTGCTAAAGCCTCTTCTTCCTTTCAAAACTTTGCCCTTTTCCTTTGTCCCAGAGTATGCTGTTATTGGCTCTCTAAACTCATGCTTGTTGTTTCAAGGTTGCAGAGGAAATAAAGGGACAGAGGCAGTCCCAGGTTGAGATCTGAGATCCACACGGAGGCTGAGGCCATCACACACAGATGGGACTAGCCAGCCAGGCCAAAGATGATTTGTGTTGCCCTTACATCACAACTGCAATCATTTTCAGTTCCAAGGGGACAATGGGCAGGGTGGGGGTGTCATTAAGTCATTCTGCATATGTTGAGTGCCGAGTGGGTATCCACTGTTGTAATTCACAGTCTCATTGAGGAGGTAATACATGCACATATGAATGGTATGTATTTATTTGATATGAGATAATAGTAGACTGGGGGAGGTGTGCAACACACTTTTATTGGGTCCTGATTATGTGTTAAATACTATGTGAAGTGCTGGAGAGAAAAAGACAGAAAAAGAGTCTATCCTGAAGTAGACCATGGTCTAGTAGCTTGTGTGTATATGTAAAGAGAACAAGATGGGAATCAGCATTGAAATGCACTTTAAAACTACATACTCTGTTTTCTTGGGAACCTAATCAGATAGATTTATTGGCTCTCTGTCCTTTTGTACCAGTCATTTAAGGGCTGAATTGAATAACACGTGGGTATCTCACGGCTCCTTCATGTCTTTTAATCTCACCTTTCTCTTGTGAGATGAGAAAACTCACAAGAGTGTGATATGGTCAAAGGATATGAAGTCACAGAGCCTTGAGTTGAACTTAGGACAACACTCACTCCACCTGTGTTCTGGGAAAGGTTACTTAACCTTTCTGAGCCTCCATCTCCTCTTCTAAAACAGGTAACAATAGTTATGTGTGGCAGATAATTAGTGGCCTACCCAGTGCCAATGTCCCCTTTTGCCATGAGAAGTTCTCCCAGTTTTGTCAGGGGGAGGAAAGTGCATAACCCAGGTGATGGCATATGCTAGGTGAAGGTGGGGGTCAGCAAACTTTTCTGTTACAGGCCAGATAGGATAACTTTAGACTTTGCAGGCCTTTGAGTTTTTGTCACAAGTTTGCCATTGTAGCATGGAAACAGCCATACGCTATACTTTAATGAATGGGTGTGACTATGCTGCAACTTTATTTACAAAACCAGGTGGTGTTCAAATTTGGTGGTTGTCTGCCCATCCCTCGACTAAGGCCACCCTGACAATCCTATTGCCACCTCCTCCACTTCCTTTATGGCTAAAGATATCCATCTCATCCAGTTCTGGCCAATGATACCTAAGCAGAAGTCCGACGCGGGGGTTTCTGGGGAAGTTTTTGCTTTCCTGATAAAATGGGGTCTAACGTGGCTGCCCCTTCTACTCTCCTCCCAAGTCCATCTTAAATGCAAGTGTGGTATCTGGAGCGACTGCAATCATCTTGCAATAATGAGATGACAAGGAAAAGGCTAAATGTCAGCTTGTTAAGGATAGTGGTTGAGAAAAAGAAACTCGTTTTTTTGATGTTATCACTGAGAAGCTGAATCAATACCAGCACCTCGTACTACTAAACCCATAATTTTTTAGACCACTGGGGTTAGGTTTCCTGCAAGCTTATTGTGAATATGAGGTGAGATTAATATACAAATCACATAGTAGAAGCTCAATAAATTGTAGTTCTCTTTACATTTCATTTCACAGAAAATTGGTATCATCCCCTCTGTGATCAGTATTGTTAAAATTTCGTACAAGCTTTTTTGAAGAGTAAGTCATCTAGAATTGATTTTTTTTTCCAGTTTCCTCTAGTTTCAGTCTAGAATTTTCCAAGGTCTCAGAAGGATGAGGAAAGGGAAAGACTAGAAAGAATATCTCATTTAGCAGGAGCCTGAATATGAAAAAAATCCCAGGTAATTGTCAAAAAAAATTTGAAAAACCATCTCTCTCTATTAAGTATTAATGCAAGTGTTCTTCTACCTTCCCTTGCTCAGCTGTTTGCCGGGTAGGTTCCTACTGCCTGCCTGCGACTGACTTCAGAAGAGAAGACAGGAAGCACAGCGCGCCTTGCACAATGCTCGCAGGAGACCCTCAGTAGATGCCTCTCTCTTTTCCCGTCCTCTCTTCTCCCTGCCTTGTATTTTCACATTCTCAGCTTATTGGAGAATCAGTCTCAGTGGGGAAGGGAGCCCCATAAAAAGACACTGGGAGAGGTCAGAGAGTGGTTAGTCCAAGGACTGGGAGCAAGAAGGAACGAGGGTTTGAAAATGTTCAGAGTCGAGCAATTCGGAAGCAAGTCTCTCAGAAGCAGGTGACTGGGATCTCTGTCTTAAAATAGTGCTGTGTGTGTGTGTGTGTGTGTCAGCTTAAAGTACGCCTGCAGAGACAGATGGTATCCAATACGTGTTTGTGCAAGTATGGATTCATGGGTGGGTGGATAGATAGATGGATCACTAGGGATGGGAATGGATAATGTGAATGATGAGCAGCAGTGGGCTGGCTGTCTCTTGGCCTAGCCTGGCTTTGTGAGAACTTTTCAAAGTCTCTGTTGCAGCTACTCCATTTTTCTGTTATAAGGTGAAAGCAGCCACAGATAATATATAAAGGAACTCATGTGTCCCAAGAAAACCTCATTTACAAAATTAGATAGTGGTCTGACTTTGGTCCACAGGTCCTAGTTTGCCCATCCGTGCTCTCAACTATATGCACGCCGGGGAGTGCCTCCTAGAACTGCAGCAGCCACTGTGCTACCAGCCTGAGGATGGAGACGGATAGGTGCAAAAAGAGACCCAGTTCCTTGACAGGCGTCTCTAATCCTGACACACCTAGAACCCACCATTACTCTGTGCTCTTGTCTTGTGAGATAATGCAATTTCCTCTTTCTTGTGCCCATTTGAGTGGGCTTCTCACTTATTTGCAGCCAAGCACATCTTAGCTGCCTCATTCCTTAAGAGGAAATACTCCCTCTGGTCCATTTCCCTCACCAGCTTGCGGTGGAACATAAGTGGTCTGAAGGCTGGAAGCAGGAGAAAAAGAAAAAAAAAAAAAAGACAAATGCCTCCTTGCTGAAGATTTCCTAGAGAGAGAACTCATTATAGTAGATGTTAAAATCCTTTAGTATTCGCTGTACTGCAAAATGCCCTGAACTGTCACTGATCTGTTCCAGTCGTGTTTCTAGGAGTGTGGAGATGACTGGGCTGTAGCTCCTGCCCTGGTAGAGTGGGATAACTTTACTGAGCCACTCATTTATAGCGTCCTTCATTTGGTTCTTATTGTTTCATATGTGTGAATCTTATCTCTACCTCTTTAAAGAGAAGCTCTTTTATGGCAGGAAACTTTTTGTAGATCTTACAGAATTGGGCACTTAACAGGTATACAATATATGCATTATTAACTGAATATCTGAAGGGGTCTTCTCATGAACATATTACAGAAATAAGAACCATTCTGGGTCATTTTAAATAGCCCCAGGATGATTTAAGTTACCTTTTGGCCCCCCAAAACTGCATTGAGTCTATCTGGGCAATGTTTTTTTTTCTTAATTTAGCTAATTTTGAAGTATTTATACACTTTTTATCTCTAAGGAGGATATTTTCCCCATAGTGAAACTTGTACAGTATGAACTTGTACCAGAGAAGCCCACTCTTTCCCACGCTTTCAGCATATGGTTGCTGCAATCGACACATATGCACAGGTTTACCATTTTTTTCTAAGTTTAACAAGACATTTGTTATCAGAAGTCGGCCTGCAACTTAGGACCTGGGGCAGTTTTCAAACACAGTTGAGTAAAATACATAAAAGTAGTAGGCAAGGAGATGAAATTAGCTTGTTATGGGGAACAAGGGAAAAAAAAAAAAGAGAAAACGTTAGTCTAGTTTGGACTTGCCTTAATTACAGCCTGCATGCAATGAAATGTGGTAATTTCATCCTAGTTGATTTAATGGTATAATCTCTCTTTTGCCCTAGTAAATACCCCCCAATTGCCTTTTGTATGAATTGTTACAAGAAATGGGCAATTGTATCAGAGAGTTTGCTTAAACAAAAGAGGTAGAATTTTAAAGGTAGTCTTCAAAAAATGGGGCTTTTTAAAAATTGGGATTCCTAACACATTCTAAGCACCTTTTAAACAAATTACAGATTTATTTTCCTGACTGTAAATAATATGTGCATACCATACAAAGAAAAAACTAGATATTATGTATAAGCTCAAAATTCAAAGATAATCACTGCAAAAATTCTGGGGCAGCTCCTTCTACTGCTGTCTCTCTTGCACAGAGAAAAAGATAGATCTATTTTAAGGTTCATGGTCAAGATCATATTGTACATCATAAACACTTCCGCAGATCATTAAGAATTTTTCACTAAGCTTTGTAGATGATCTTTTTAGGTATTTTTCAGTATGTTATATCCTCCCCACCCCCATTTTAGTTTAAAGGATAAGACACTCGTGGCAATTTAAAAGATTTTTAAAATAAAATTATTCACAATCCTAATATTTTAGTGTAACTAGTCCCATGTTTCCTACTCTTCCCCTTACAGAGCAGAAGCTATTTTGTATTTTATTACCTTTCAGTTTGACCATGGGA
This sequence comes from Mormoops blainvillei, assembly GCA_004026545.1. Classification (NCBI taxonomy): domain Eukaryota; kingdom Metazoa; phylum Chordata; class Mammalia; order Chiroptera; family Mormoopidae; genus Mormoops; species Mormoops blainvillei. Next base: position 4,670 of record PVJD01006551.1, read on the forward strand.
TCCTTTCTTCAGATCCTTTTCTATGATAATGGTTCTTAACGTGTGGACTCCGCCACCGCCCCTCCCCCTGCCCCGCACTGCCCCCCACACACCCCGTACCGGGACCAGCAGCAGCAGCAGCATTTAAGAATTCGTCAGAAATGTAAATTCTTGGGCTCTACCCCAGCCCCACTGAATCAGCCACAATGCGTGTGTGGGGGGAGGGTGGGGGGCGGGGGTGTTAGTGGGAAGACCAGGAGGGGGAGGAGAAGGAGGGGCAGCGATCTGTGTTGTTTTGTTTTTTGTTTTGTTTTACAAGCCATCCGGGCAATCCTGATGCACACTACAGTTTCAAACCCACTGTCCTGTGGCATCGACAATCTGCAGAACATCCTCTGGGAAACAATTTGCAAAACTACCTTTCTGACAAGTCTGTATTTCCTGGAAGGAAAATACAAATTGCTGCCTGCCTCTGTTCCCTCAGGTGTTAGACAGGGATATTAGCTACCTCCCAGGATAAGAATTAAATATAATAATTACTAAACGTGTTTTGTAAACTATTAAGTGGTAAAGTGATATCTAGATGTTAATTATTGTCATGGTGACCTTGAATTTGAGCTGAAAGACTTATATTACTAAACTGTGGGGAAAGACAAGTGGCATGTGGACACAGATGTTTCTTAACTTTCACATATTCAAATTTTATACAACCCGATTTCACACATTACACAGGCCACCCCTAAAATGCCTTTCCCACACCAAATCGGGAATTTCCTACACTTGCAGTTTCCTGAGCAGTTTGAGGAATCCCACGGCTGCACCACCTGCCAACCCACAGCTCTGTGTTGACAGAATCACATCTTTTTCTATTTCACAGTTTTTGTGCATATTTTATAGCATCTTGCCATTATTACTTACAAAGAAAACAAGGAAGAAACAGTAAAAGACACGGTCCTCAGTCATGTTTAGCTTCTATTACATTTCTCTGGCAGTCTTCTGGCAGGCTGTGATTGTTCGTGTGCATTTTATGCACAAGACGGCCTCTCGGATATACCCTAGCATCCAAATCAGTCTTTCTTTCCAGTCCTCCTCTGCTTTCTGAGTTATCCCCACTTCCCCTGGCCAGTTTGTTCTGCTTGGCCCTTCCTAGTCTTGAATGTCTGGTGCTTCCCAGATGCCTGGTAATCCCTAGTTGTCTGTTCATATTTTTATGATTTTAGGTGCCTGGCATGGGCTCCCTCTACAGGCCTCTCCCCTGAAAGAAAGGGCAGCTGTGCTCTTCCTCTGAGTAGCTAGGGCTTTGACCAAGACACTCTACTTCAGACACTTGGGCATGAGACAGACGAGCAGGCTGAAGACCTCTTACCCTCTACCCCCGCCCCCTCCACCAACCCCCCAGCCCGGTCTCCTCTCCACATGGTCAGAGAGCGAGGGCTCTCCTTTGGCATTGGAGGACTTCAATGAATTTTTTACCTACACAAAGATGACTTACATTGTTTATTCCTTCTGAGTCCATTTTGGGAGTTTCCATTTATCCCTCACAGCCCTCCACTCCCACATATCCCTGTCCCTCCCCAGGTAGGAAAGTTGACATTACCTGGAGGAATATTTTCTTGGGTTATAATCCAGGGTCTGTGGCTACAGCTATTTGACCACTCACTCGGTGGTGGTGATTTGGGGAAGTCAGGGACATGGCTGGCTTTATCGCTCTGGATGGGGGTCTATAATTAATTATTTGGATAATTAATTATCTCAGGGCCTCTGACTATTCTTGGCTTATAGTCACCCTGGATGAGCTGGCAGTTTCTTTTAATCTTTTATCTTTCTTTCGGACCCAATCTGTTTTTATAGCTTTTTCTAGAACAATAGTTTCTAAGTATAGCGCCTGAATAAGCAGCATTAGCACACCTGGGAACTTGTTAGAAATACAAATTGCTTAACCATAATACAGCTGATAAGCATTTGGTTATTTCTAGATTTTTGACAATTATAAATAAAGCTGCTGTGAACATTCTTGTAGGTGTTTCTGTGGACATACCTTTTCATCTCTATTAGGTAAATACAGAAGTAGAATTACAGGACATATCCAATCTGGTGCAATCCAAAATTCTTCATAATTATGATCTGCTGATGGTAGTGTTATGGATTTATTTTTTTTTTTATGGTAGTCAGGTAAATATAGTAAGTCCAAAACACTACATTGGGAACATAGTTATACAAAAAAAAAATTATTCATTATTTATCTGAAATCCAGGTCTGATTGGGTGTCAAGTATTCTTTATTCTTATTTTTTGATAAATATGCCAACCCTAATTTCTTTTTATTATCATTTATGTTATTTTAAGGATACTGAAGGGTGGAAGAAGCAAGATAGACCTGTATGATCATTCTACCATCTTGATCCAAGATAGAAATTTGGCAGAAAACTGATAGCATCATAATCTATTTATCAGGCTGCTCCTTCCTGTGTGAATACCCTGCCCATGCGAGTAATTTTACACTCTCATCCGAAAGTCCTCCTTCCTAACACTAAGTCAGTATCTTATGTCTAAACTGTGTCATTTCAAGGTGCTAAAACAGGAGTTTGAGGTAAGAAATTAGTTTAAATAAGAAATACTTTGTATTTAATGTTTAACTGTGTTTTGAAAAGTTTTAATAATCATATATATCTATCATATAACACTAAGGTTTCTATATTTTTAATCCAAGATTAAAACATTTATAACATCTACTAGGGACTTTATAATTTTGTTAGCTCTTGGGGAAAAAAATTCCTCACATAACATGTAAGGCTATCCTCTGATTTTTATATATTAAATTTTCATATACATTTTCAGAAACTCATTAAACACAAAAATAGAACTGCTTCTAAAAAGATATAATGAGCAGGAAAAAAAATTCAATGTAACCATTACGTCCTTGGGCTAGAAAAATAAATATCGAGGTGTTTTATTGGCTTTCTAGCAAGCTTAACCAATTTTCTTAGCCTGCTGTGACTTTTTACTAGCTGAAGTGTCCTAGTGTAGTTAGTCCCCTCTTAGCAGTTGTGGATGTTATGAGATTATCATACATTCTGCCTATGAATATTTTGGACTTGGGTTTCTTTGTCCTGTAATTTTTTAAATGTGAGCTCCTTCCACCCCACTGTTTTGGTCCAATCTCTTGTGGTAAGTTAGTGGCAGGATACCACCCTGGCTTTGAGGCTTCTGGCAGAACATTATTCTTGTGGGGCTGTGGTTGCTACTAAGTTATTGCTCAGGAATCATGTCCAAGGCTTATCCCCGGTTTGGGTTTCTCCTACGTATTAAATACTGTTTGTTAGTGGTTTTCGTCCCTTCATTGTTCCTATTTGAATAAAATGAAACAGGATTTCCGAAGGTGGTGGGAAAAGTTCTAGATCCAATAGGGCCCAGGTTGCTTTGTATAGACTGAACTGACTTCTGTTTTACTCAACCATTCTCTAGAGAGGCAAGAAAAATTCTACCTCAAAATGTTTTTTTGTATCTGGTAGAAATATTAATGATAATAATCAGCATTTACCATTACCAGGTGAAGCATTACTCTAAAAACCTAGCACGTACTGTAGTTTGCTGTGTATAATGTGCACTTTTTTGCCCAAATTTTTGAGGGAAAAATAAGGATGCACATTCTACATGGGTATAATGGTTACATGCCATGGGCATGATAATGGTTATAATAATCCTGTGTATAATGTGCACAAAAACATGGGTGCGCATTATACATGGCAAAATATGTATTTCTTGCTTGATAAGAGTCATAATCATAAGCAGTATAATTTATCACCCCATCTATAAACAGGATGCTTTACATGCATTATTCAGTCTCCAGAACTTTCTGAGAGGGGTGTTTAGAGATCAGAAAAATTGAGGCAGTGACGGTTAAGAAGCAGACCCCAAATCATACAGGTGGTAAATCATAGAACTGAGGTTTAAACCCAGGCTCTTAGCCCTTTGTCGTGCAATGCCATTGAATCGCTTCTCATACATAACTACTTGGTCACTTACTATCTTATTTCACTTTGACAAGAATCTCTATGGAAAGAATAGAAGGAACTATCACCTTCATCTTAAAGGGAAGGAAAATGACGCACAGAGACCAGACAGCTTGCCCAGTTAATGGTAGAGTCTGCGTTAACCTGGTAGAGTCGGCCCAGAGTCGCCACTTTCTGGCCATCAATGTGATACCTTTCTGCTGTCCATCCACCCCGTGACTGGGCGACATTATATTAAGAGAACATAGTTTTAAATCCTTCCACTCAAAGCATACTTTACAAGGGTCATCATCCTCGAATCCCTAGCTCGCACAGTCATTGCTTATGCCTAATCCAATCACAGTGAGGAAAGAGGGTGTTGTCAATGCCGAGAACTCAGTCTTGGTTTATGCCAGCAAACACTGAGGTTCGAAGATAGAGTCCTCAACAGTTTTACATTCCAAACCACACTTCCCAATAAAAATGACCCTCCACAACAAGTTCAAAGTAAGTTCCAGGCCTGCGTCCTGGGCCGCTAGTTCCATGGGTGAGTGTCATCCATAATCCCATGGAAATTTGGCAAGTTGCTTAGACAACCTGTCGCCATCAAGCTGCCTTTGACGGCAAAGCCAGATAGGTTTCTCTGGGCACCAGCTGACCTTCTCTAGCTCACCTGTGCAGGGCTCTCCTCTTCTTTTACCCTTCCTCTCCAGGTCACCAGTTTCCTACACAAATGCTTCTCCTTGCCAGGGAGATACATTGACTGAAATGATCAGAGAAATATGCTTCTAATTTATCTTGGCAAATCAATGTTGTGTCACTTCAGGTCTCTACAAAATTTCCTCCAACTCCTTGCCAGTCCTATCCAACTCCAAAGCCTCTAGATGCAGGCAGAGCCCAGATTCTAATTTCAAATCTCCATTGGCTCACACTTGGGACATGTTCTGGCTTCCATCCCCAGCTGGCCCACTATTATGCCCTTTCTGCTGGAACGAAAACTTCCCCGCATTCATCTCCACATTCTTCACACTTACACTGGTAGAATTTATAGCTTAATTTACAGCCTTGCCCCAAGAACAAGCAAAAGGGAATTGGGTTCAGAGCCTGCCTGCTGGACAGGAAACAGCCAAAGCTCCATTTTTCACCTTTTTGCATATTTTCCCTTCCTTTGCCCTCCTTCTCCAGTTGAAAGATTTGCCTTCTGGTAGTCTCTGCTTAACTTTTCAGCACCCAGAACTTGATCACTGACTGGTTAAGGTTCAGCAAAAAAAAGTCTAAATGAGTTTTCAGCAGCAAGCCACCAGCCTTGGGAGGGGCTGCTGACTTTGCTAAAGGCTCTCAGGGAGGCAGCTGGCCTCAGCTTGCCCTTCGCGATTGGCTGAGCAACCCCAGGCCCAGCACTGGCACCAAACCTGAGTCTGCACTAACCTGGTAGACACCGCTCACCCCACCATAATGACTCTCTGGGACCCTGTTCCATCCAGTTCACATGCCACCCAGGGATCTTTTGGCAGCTGTACCTTACAGGTGGCTGCCTCGGCCCATGTTTCAAACTTTCCTGGTAACTCTCGGGGTCCATGGGCCCTGGGCACAGAGCAGCTGGCCTCGGTGTGCCTCGTACCTGTTACTGGGCCATGCTGGCCCAGTGCTGGTGGTAGCTGGTCTCAATTCCCAGTGTGGTCTCTTCCATGTGCCTCTGGGCCCAGCACAGGCAGCTACCAAACACAGATCATTTTGTAGGTCCAACCAGGTGACCCCAGGCTGGGCACAAGCAATGGCTGACCTTGGTCTGCAACAGAGCCCATCCCAGCACACCCAGTGGCCAGCTTCAAACCGCAAGTGTAACATCCAATTAGTTTCACAAACAGCACACCCAAAAAGTGGTCTCAGCAGGCACCAAAGTCCTGCTGGAGCAAAACCAGCTCAATGGGGTCAGCACCCACCCAGTAGCTCATATAATGTGTTTGTGGCCAGCCCTCACAGCCAGTCAGCCTGAGGGTCAACCCTACCTACTGATGTGCCAACAGTAATCAAGGCTTGACTGCAATAGGAGGGCACACACAACACACACACGGACTCCAGAAGCACCCCCTTCAGGTGACCAGAGAGGCAGCACTACTCAGTCCCCCACAGGACACCTACTACACAAGGCCACCCTGCCAAGGCTGGGAGAAGTGGCAGGTCTACCTATTATAGAGAAACAAACACAGAGAGGCAGCCAAAAATGAGGAGACCAAAAACATGTCCCAAGGGAAAATTCAGGAGAAAAACTCCAGAAAAAGAGCTAAACAAGATGGAAGCAAGCAATCTACTAGATGCAGAGTTCAAAACACTGGTTATGCTCGATGAACTTAGAGGAAGAATAGATGAACTCAGTGGGAACTTCAACAAAGAGACAGTAAACATAAAAAGGACATAGAAACAATGAAAAAGAACCAGTTGGAAATGAAGAATACAAAACTGAAAGAAAAAAAAACTAAACTAGAAGGAATCGACACAGATTAGATGAAGCAGAGGACTGAATCAGTGAGTAGACAAGGTAGCAGAAGACACTCAATCAGAATAGCAAAAAGAAAAAGAATTTTTAGAAGTTGGGATAGTTTAAGGGACTTCTGGGACAACATCAAGAATAACAACATTCACATCATAGGGGTGCCACAAGGAGAAGAGAGAGAGCAAAGAATTGAGAACCTTTTTGAAGAAAAAAGACATACAAATCTAAGAAGCATAGGCACTAGCAAACAAGATAAACCCAAAGAGACCCACACCAAGACACATCATAATTAAAATGCCAATGGTTAAAGACAAAGAGAGAATCTTAAAAGGACTAAGAAAAAAAGCATTCAGTTATCTGCAAGGGAACTCCCATATGACTGTCAACTGATTTCTCAATAGAAATTTTGCAGGCCGGAAGAGAGTGGCAAGAAATACTCAAAGTGATGAAAATCAAGGACTTACAACCAAGATTACTTTACCCAGCAAAGCTATCATTTGGAATCGGAGAGATAAAGAGCTTCCCAGACAAGAAAAAGCTAAAGAAGTTCACCACCACCAAACCAGTACTGCAAGAATGTTAAAGGGACTTCTTTAAGAAAACTGGGGGGCGGGGGGGAGGAAGGGGGGACATAAATATGAATAATAAGATGGCAATAACTATCTATCTATCAAAAATCACTTTAAATGTAAATGGATTAAAAGCTCCAATCAAAAGACATAGGGTGGCTGAATGGATAAGGAAACAAGACCCATGCATATGGTGTCTACAAGAGACGCACTTCAGATACAAAGACACACACAGAATGAAAATAAAGGGATGGAAAAAGATATTTCATGTAAGTGAAAACAAAAAAACAAAACTGGGGTAGCAATACCTGTATCAGACAAAATAAACTTTAAAATAAAGGCTATAATAAGAACAAAGAAGGACATTTCATAAAGGTAAAGGGATCAATCGAACATGAAGATATAAACCTTGTGAACATTTACGCACCCAGCATAGATGTACCTAAACGTATAAAGCAAATATTGATGGACAGGGAAAGACTGACAGTAATGCAGTCATAGTAGGGGAATTTAACACCTCATTGTATTCAAGAGATACATCTTCCAAACAGAAAATTAACAAGGAAACAGCAGCCTTATATGACTCATTAGACCAGATGGATTTATTTGATATTTTCAGAGCATTTCATCCCAAAGCAACATAATATGCCTTCTTTTCAAGTGGAACATTTTCCAGGATAGACCACATGTTAAGCCACAAAACAAATTTCAATAAATTGAAGATTGAAATTATATCAAGTATCTTCTCCAACCATAATGATATAAAACTAGAAATCAATTACAGGGAAAATACTGAAAAAACACAAACACATGGAGGCTAAATAACATGCTACAAAACAACAAATAGGTTAGCAATGAGATCAAGGAAGAAATTAAAAGATACCTTACCACAAATAAAAATGAAAACACTATGGAACACTATGAAAGCAACCCTGAGGGAAATTCATAGCAATACAGCGCTATCTCAAGAAACAAGAGAAATCTCAAATAAACAATCTTGCTTTACACCTAAAAGAATTAGAAAAAGAATAGCAAACAAAGCCTAAAGTGAGTAGAAAGAAGGAAATAATAAAGACCAGAGCAAAAATAAACAAAATAGAGTATAAATATAGTACAAAAGATCAATTAAATCAAGAGCTGGTTCTTTGAAAAGATAAACAAAATTGATAAAACTTTAGCTAGACTCAGAAATAAAAAAAAAGAGAGAGGATCCAAATAAATAAAATCAGAAATGAAAGAGAAGTGATAACTGACACCACAGAAGTACAATGGATTTTAAGAAAATACTTTGAACAATTTTATGTCAACTAATTGGACAATCTGGAAGAAATGAATACATTTTTAGAAACATGCACTTTTCCAAGACTGAGTCAAGAAAAAATAGCCCCAGAAAATCTAAACAAACCAGTTACTATAACAAAATCAAATCAGTAAACAAAAAACTCCCAATAAACAAAAGTCCAAACTGAATGGCTTCACAGGTGAATTTTACCAGTCAAAGAAAAATAACACCTATCTTTCTCAAACTATTCCAAAAAAAATTAAGGAGACCAGCATTATGCTGATTCCAAAACCATACAAAGACATTACAAAAATAAAAGAAAATTATTGGCCAATATGCCTAATGAACAAGATGTAAAAATAGTCAAGAAAATATTAGCAAACTGAATTCAGCAATACATTAAAAAGATCACATGCCATGATCAAGCAGGATTTACTCCAGGGATGCAGGCCTAGTTCAGTGTCTGCAAATCAATTAACCACGTTATACCACATAAACAAAATGAAGGATAAAAACCATATGATCATATCGAAGATACAGAAAAAAACATTTGACAAAATCCAGCATCCATTTATGATTAAAAAAAAAACTCTTAGCAAAGTGGAACTAGAGCGAACATACCTCAACATAATAATAAAGGCCATATATGCCAAGCCCACAGTTAGCATCATACTCAACAGGGAAAATCTAAAAGTGTTTTCCTTAAGATCAGGAACAAGACAAGGATGTCCCCTGTTACCACTTTTATTCAACATAGTATTGAAAGTCTTAACCAAAGCAATCAGGATGGAAGGAAGGAAGGAAGGAAGGAAGGAAGGAAGGAAGGAAGGAAGGAAGGAAGGAAGGAATGGCTTTCAAATTGGAAAAGAAGAAGTAAAACTGTCACTATTTGCTGGTGACATGATACTATATATAGAGAACCCTAAAAATTCCACCAAAAAATGCAATCAGAACTAATAAATGAATTTAGTAAAGTAACAGGATGCAAAATTAATATTCAGAAATCAGTTGCAACTTTTTACACCAATAACAAACTATCAGAAAGAGTTAAGAAAAACAATCCCATTTATAATTACATCAAAAAAATACCTGGGAATAAATGTAACCAAAGAGATAAAAGACCTGCACTCAGAAAATTATAAGACAGTAAAGAAAGTATCCATTCTCATGGATAAGAAGCATTAACATTGTTAAAATGTCCATACTACCCAAAGCAATCTATAGATTTAATGCAATCTTTATTGAAATACCAATGGCATTTTTCACAGAACTAGAATAAACTTATATGGAACCACAAAAGACTCCATGTAGCTACAGTGAGACTCCCTGAGTTTGTCAGGTTTAGTATGTGGCCCCTTTTTAGTCCACAGACATATTAACTCTTTTAGGCCACTAGGGTGTAATTAGGTAAATCACTGCTTATAAAATGAGCTGCGAAATTGAGTAAATTTCTACTGCGTTACACTAAATGGTAGTGTAGATGTCCATTAGAGTTCATGTGACTCTAGGACTCTAGGACTTCCAAAAAGTAACATAAGCAAAGAGGGAACCTCATCAAATCAGTATCTCCTCAGCCATTTCCTGGTTTACGAAATCAGATGCTTTGGACTCACTTACTAATTTTCGCAAACATTCTTTGTGCTCTGCTCAGGGCCAAATATGAGTTAGGTGATGAGGGTATACCAGGTAAACACAAAATAACAAAATTCCCTACCTTGAGAGCCCCAGAGCCAGAGGAGAGATTCAAGCCTCAAGCTCCATTTCTATTTCTGGAGACTTGACCTGTCCTGGAAAATTATTGTCCCTCTCTTCCCATTTAATTCCTCACCCTCTTGGACAGTGAGGTGGACATGAGACATACCAGGTGCAAATTCTCCTCGCTGGCTAGTGTTCGTCATTTCTTAACTCATAGTCATCTCAGTTACCTTGTCCGTAAAATTGCAGGTAATATTTAATGTCTATTTTGCCTGGTGTAGAAAGGGTAGCTACTTTAATAAGAAGTTGAATGAGATACAATAGTTGTCTAATAAGTAGTACCTATTAATATGGTAGTTCTTTGTCTTCAATCCCAAACTCGTAGGGCTTGATATATCAAAGTGAGGGTTAATTGATGTAGAGGTTCATTTTTCCCTGGCTCCTGTCTCTGTATCATGCAAACCCTGTTTGTGCAAGCCTTTCTGTTCTGCCCTAAGGAGTTCAGAGTGTGTCTGCTTCTCAGCCTGGCCAACTTCTACCTGCTGAAGCTTCCTGTGCAGCTAGAGGTCAAGCAGTTGGCAAAGTCAAGCCAGCCAGCTGCTGTGAAGTGACACTTCTGAAGGAAATCCTGGATCGGTCCTGTGAGGAAGCAAACTGCAGCCCGGATTAACCCAGGCTGTTCATTAGTGCGCTTCAGCTGCTCGTCCACTCTCTGTGGGCAGCTGGGCAAGGAACTCCAACCCTGCCACTCCCCACTGCCCAGAACGGCCAGAGGGAACACTGGGAATTCCTAATCAGTGCATGCTCTCTTTCCCAGAAAAGGGATTAAGCATGCCCTGACAGAGTTTACTCTTTCATCATTCTGTTTTGGGGAGAGCAGTGGAAGAGAGAAGAGACCTGAGCAGTCCATTCCGCACCTCCTTAAAAATTCTTTCAAGCTGCTCCAATCTGCCATCAACACTGGATCTGAGCAAGCAGCCTATGGCATCAAATGTGTCTGTGTGCTTGTAAAATGAGGAAATAATGCCAACCTCAGAGGGTTGCTGTAAGAAGTAAATGAGAGATCACACGTGAAAGCTATTACCAAACTGCCTGGTCCACGCTAAAGACACAACACGTGCTAGTTTTCCCTTTTTCTTAATAATTTTGTAAGGTGGTGTTGCATAATGTGAGGCAAACTAGTCCATTAGTCTCTATCAGAACTCTCATTGTAGGTGACCAAAATCTGACTCAAACTAGATTAGGAAAATTTTTTAAAAAGGAATTTGTTGGCTCATGGAACTCATAGGCATGGCTAGATCTAGAGACTCAAAGCTTTCAGGGCTCTGTTTCTCTTTTCCTATCTCTTAACTGGCTCTGCTTGGCTCTAATTTTTTTGCTGCTGACTTCATTCTTTCCTGCCACAGAGAGCATCTCTCCACGTTGGAAGGAAGACAGACTTGAGAATCATGATCCAGAGGAAGAGCCACGCGCTGTCTCCCAGTGTCCCTGAATTCAGTCTCACAGCAGGACTTCTACCCTTCCTGGGTCACATGCTCATCCCTGAGACCGGGAGTTAACAAACTATCAAACAACAAACTATGACCCACAGGCCAAATCCAGTCGATGTCTCCTGCTTTTGGCCAGCACACGAGCTAATAAAACATGGTCTTTTTATTTTTAAATGATTAGGAAAATAAACAAAAAAGAGGATAATATTTTCTAGCACTTAAAAATTCAAATTTCAGTGGCCATAAATTTCACTTTGATAGGATACACCACGCCCGTTCATTTATGTATTTCTATGTCTGTTTTTTTTGCTACAAAGGTAGAACTGAGTAATGGTGATAGGGACTGTATAGCTCACAAAGCCTAAATTATTGCTGTCTTCTCTTTACAGAAAGAATTTGCTGACCCTACCCTAGATCAATTATAGTAAACTTGAAGACAGGACACTCTGACCAGGTTGAGTCATACGCCCACCCCTGTAGCTAGGAGACAGGTAAGGTAAAAAGAATAATACTGCTGTAATTACTTCATTTGTATTAGTTTATTTAATCTTTGCAGGAACCTTTTAATCCCCACTTGATAGACAAAGAAACTAAGGCACAGAAGGTTAAGAAATCTGTCCAAAGTTATATAGCTAATAAGTGATAGATCTGAGATTTGAACTAGGCTATCCAGCTCCAGAGTTGACTCTTTGACTGCTAGAAGGTCTGTTCTAGCAAACTGTTGGGGGTTGGGGGATGGGTAAGATGGTTTCCCTGGGGAAAGAGGGGCGCTGGGGAAAATAAACAACAGATATCCATAACAGTGTCAGATCAGTAGGAGTCTGAGAATCTTTTACTTAATTTCTTAAGACCTTCATGTTTTCATCCAGGGTGAAATAGATAAGGTCCGCCCTTTGGGGCCATAGTGATAGTAATGGCTAACACTCACTGAGCGCTAGCTCTGGGCGAATACTAAGCACTTTATGTGCATTGTCTCACTAAGGAAACCAACCAAAGATTGCACCGATTGCCCACAGCTGCATGGTGAAGCTGTGCCAGGGCCCTCTTCAGAAGCCAGGCCTCTCCACCGCACAGCGCTGCCTCCCACCAGAGAGGGCGAAGAGAGATAAGATAGCAAATGGACTTAGCAGAGAGCCTGACACGTTGTAGGCACTCAATTAAGCTTAGTTTCTTTCCTTCTCCTTTCCTGACTTTCCCCATTCACATTACAGAGATTAGAGTAAGGAATCTACATGTATCCTTGAAGAGTCCTGTTGCCTTTATCTTCTTTGTAAAGCAATGTTTGAACATCTCCATTCAATCAGTCTGGCTGTCAAAAAGGCAGAGCAAAAAATAGTAAAGGTTCAGAGAAGGACACAGTGAAAATAATTTGCGGTATGCATGGCAGAAGAGTGTGCCATGAAAAGAGGAATTCCAAACCCTGGGACATCTCATTTGGAAACGAAAGCTCCCAGAGGCACGATGTTTACAGTATAATAAGCTGACGACAGGTATAGGAAAGGCTAATCAAGGTTTGGTATTTACTTTTCCCCCCCAAAATACAAGAACCAGACTGTTGAACTCATTGTATAACAGCCGTGTCACCTTCCACTTTGGAACACTATCAAAGTGAGCTTTACCCTCCCTTCCTACTGACTATGGGCCAAACCACACCTTCAGTCCCTGTCAGTACACAAGACACTGCGCTCTACACGTACTATTCAGAATCCAGCGATTTTTAGCTGGAAGGTGCTTTGGGGCCCGGCAGTCCAGCCTCTTGGCGTTGTAAATGAAACTGAAGCCCAGTAAAGTGAAATGATTTGTCCAAATCTGGGCGGTGAGCTCATGGAATATCTAGATTTAATTTGGCCCTGGGGTCAGAGGAACAGGATTAAGGTCCTGGCTAGACCTGAATGACCTTTCTAAGACTCGATGTCCCTATTTTTTCTTAATTTTTTTCATTGAAGCTATTGGGGTGATGCTGGTCAGTGAAACCATACTAGTGTGGTTGGAGAGTCAAATAATAAAAGCGGCCTGATTCTCAGTTCAGTGCTTTGTCCTCTTAAGTTGTCCTGCTCCCTGGAATAACCAATGTAGGAAAAGAGTGTAATACTCATTTGTTGAAAAAAAAATTGGAAGATGCTGCACCCCTCCCCCCTTTCCTTCCCCTCACCAACAATAAAGTACAAAGTTCAAAAGAAAGCAACTTGAAATGGTGAACGCTGGACTCAGAGACCTTTCCTGGACTGAAACCCTGTGATCAGATACTGGCCAGGGCAATCCTTGAACAACTTGGTTGCCATCCAAGTCTGTTTTCAGTGGGGAATAAAGTTCATGTTTTGGAGGCGGTATCCTTGACTTTTTTATCCTGTTATTCAAATATTTCCTAATAATCTTCAGCATTTATACACTCAAGAGACCTTGAAGGAAAAGGATGCAGGACTCCAACTTTTTTTCCTTCCTTTTGCTAATGAATAGATGTTTTCTTTCTGAATTCACTGGCCCTATCACCCTATTTTTTTTTTCCTTATTCAAATAACCCTACAAGAAGGAGGTCAAGTAGCACATGAGAAGCTGTAAGTTACAAAGTTTGCGGTTAGATTTAATGCTATGAGTGCCTTTCAGCAAGAAAAACAACTAAGTGGAGAGGAATTGAAATTTTAGCAAATACATACATGAGGTATAAATTTGTTAGGATAGGTGTGGGTGTTTCTGGTGCCACCTATTGGTCATACTGTAAGATTGAACTATATTCAGTATTGTTGGTCATGAAAGTGAAATTATGCTGCAGCAGTCACAGTTATGTATTTCAGCAGGCTGGCTGATTGTTGAAAGAGGGTGGCTGTTGCTTAACATTATCTTTAATCACAGCTATTTAAGCATGTAGGACCATTTTGCTCTGATTTTTTGCTTTGGCTTGCTCACTAATTAAATCTTTACAAAGGAATATATAATGAGGCATAATCTTTGGGATCTCTGAGATTAATGAACAAATCAATAATCAGATTCAAATGCCTTTTGTGTCTTAGGATTCAGAACTGGGGTTGGTGCCCTGTCCAGTCTCTGGGGCTGCTGGGGGAGTTGGCCACTGAAACTCACAACTACATCCTTCTCTGGAGAATTGCCCTTGTCTCAGAGGAAACCACACTGACCAGGAGGCTACATGTACATGCACACATGCATGTGGCTTCCACAGCCAGTGGCCAATAACCATTGTGGTGGGTACAAAAGGCCAGTCCTCCTAACCGTGAGGTCAGACTAACCCTCTGGTGTAATTTGTGCTCTAGAGCGCCCCGCGGGATCAAGCCGAAGCTAGGCTCCAGCTGAAGCCAAATTCTTCTTTAGCCCTCTTTCCCTGCCCTGTCTTGTTTCTCTCACCCCTTCTCCTTGAAACCACTCAGTAAGTCACTTAAACACAACTCATGTCAGGCTCTGCTTGTAAGGAATCTGACCTAAGATAAGAACTATCCTATGGAAAAATGCATCTTCAGAAGGAGGAAAGCCATGAGAACAAAACAGCCCTGGAAGGTGGGGGTCCGCGAATGTGGTTTCCTCAACATGCTCGGGAGGTAAACACTGGGCAAAGCAACTCTTCTATGTAGGTAACAAAGACCAGACTGGAGGAGAGTGGCAGCCACGCTGCATTATGGGCCCAAAGACCTGGGTGGTGATATAAAATAGATCCTTGAAATGGCACTATGCCTGAGTTTTCTGAGAAATGCGTTTAGCTCCAAAATAGTACATCCGTGCTGGCATTAGATCTAGTACTCCCAGGGGCAATGAAAAATAACCTGGAATTGGAGGACTTGAGGCTTTACACATTTCTACATCAGCCGGAGGAGCCAGGCCTTTGTAGCTTGTGCCAAAGGAGAACCCAGGGGAAAGAAAAACACTCTGCCAGAGGACAGTTCTGGAAATCTCATAAGAATTGTTCGTCGATTTAATCCGGTTTTGGTCACAGAAGTTCCAGCTGGTTCTCCAGAAGCAGCATTGCCAAGTAAGAAAATGGGAGCTTTGGGTCTAGTCAGGCCTGGGTTTGAATTGTCCTCCACTTATTAAGTCAGTTTCCTTATCTACAAAATGGGGATCATAATATTTACCTCCCAAAGTTGTTGTTGAGGGGTGGTGGTGATTCTGAAGTAGTGTCAGTTCAGCACCTGGTATATGCTAGTCAGCAAATAAAGGGTAGCTATTTTTCTGCACTATAGCTATAGCATCTATAGATCAGTCTAATCTCTGTCACTAATAAGGGTAACATTTTTGGCTAGTTCGCTCATTTATTCATTGTAAACCCAATGAGAAAAAGGACGCTGTTTCATTAGAGCTCTATTAGGGCTCTATCTATTTTAATTTTTTGTTAATCCTCAGATTACTATGATCCTCGCTTGGTGAAAACCAATGGGAAAGTTGAAAATAACGTAAGGCCATCCTATGTGGTTGAGCAGATTGTACACTATACAAAGGTGTC
Source organism: Mormoops blainvillei (assembly GCA_004026545.1). Taxonomy (NCBI): domain Eukaryota; kingdom Metazoa; phylum Chordata; class Mammalia; order Chiroptera; family Mormoopidae; genus Mormoops; species Mormoops blainvillei. The sequence continues at coordinate 20,617 of PVJD01006551.1, forward strand.
ACACTATGGGCAAGTGGGGCTAAAATATAGCCTTGCTTCTCTCACCTAGCCATGAACCCCATGGTCAGTGTCCACCTAAAAGGGACAGTTTTATTAATTCTCACAGACGATGGGCTAGAAGCAGCCCCGACATTGTGCGTGCCCTTTCGTTCAAGGCTGAGGTCCTTCTTGAGGGCAGAGGGGTTCATGAGTGAGGATCTGTTAGAGGACACCTAGGCATCACGCTCGCGAGACCTAACTCCTCCTGCCCACATGCCCTACCTTCACAGACAAAGCCTGACAAAGGCATTTTAGGCCTCAGAAATTAGCTGGCAGGGATGTCCTCAAATACACCCAGCTCAGATGTTCCTATATCACTAATACTCAAGGGAGGGTGTGAAAAACGGTCAACACCATTACTTGGGGCACTAGATGGAAAACGCATTTCCTGAGCCATACACCTGACCTTCTAGATTCTGGAATCTCTAGAGGTTAAATTAAGGAATAGCTGTTGAAATAATATGAACCACATCCTCACTGGCTTGCTGACCATAAGGAAGAGTTTCTTGGTCAAGGGTCCCCTTCATTTACAAAGTCTGCATGGGAGTCATGGTTAAGTGTTGAATGTTCCTTAGAAAGGCTCTTCCTCTTGATAGCAGCTCTAAGGTACAAACAGCCATGGACTTCCTTCCCCTTGATAATCTCCTTCTACTCCATACCCCATTCCCCCAACACATACACAAAATTATGACTCATAGGGATCCTCCTTCTCACTCCCTTTCTTAGTTCTGGTCTACGGTACATAGACAACCATACCTCCCAGCAGGCAGAGGCAGCCAGGTGATGGTTATCTATTCTTAAAATTCTTATTTACTTTCTGGAAACACATTTAGCATTTTCTATTGCTCTTTCTAGAGCTCTGGGCTACCCAGGCCTTTCCAAGCAGCCTAATTCTGTCCTAGGTGGCAATCTTAACAGTTAGGAAATATCTACATCATAGGTTAGTTATTAAGTTAATGGTGCCTTCAATATAGCATAGGCCTTAGATCATAGCTCACATATAAGCACGTCACTCTCAGCTTAAGGTTTGTCAATCAAAGAACCAACTGAGGTGTCCTATTACCAACAATTATACTATGAGGTACACATCTAGAGTTGTGTCAAGTTCACCTTGCCCACTTGCAAGTGAGCATTGAAATCTATTAAAAGATATAGTCTAAGACACATTCAACACCTGTATAGCTAGAGATTAATTAAATGTTGTCTCAATCTTTAAAAAATTCACAGTGTAGAAGAATGCCTATGGAAGCACTCTGTGACAAACGACAGACTAAAGCACTTAAGGGATTATCATTATGAAGAAGGAAGTCTTGTTCTATAATTTAGATGCTGAGAAGAGACTTAATATTTACTGATCACCATTACATCTTCACAACAAGCCTACTGGCTTGATTGCTGGGTCAGTTATGATGCCTTCAGGTGCAAGAAATAGGAACCCCAACTAAAAGTGGCTTAAACAAGAAGAATGCATTATCTTAACCATAACAACCCTTATGTCTCACTTAATCACAAGTCCAGACATAAGGGTTACTGGCTTGAGTGATTCAGTTGCTCAATCATATCTGCAAAAACCAAGACTTTCCATTTTTCCATTCTCTCGTGTGTGTGTGTGTGTGTGTGTGTGAGAGAGAGAGAGAGACAGACAGACAGAGACAGAGACAGAGACAGAAGGAGAGAGAGACAGAGAGAGAGATTATGATGAATTGGTGTGGAGGCTGACTGCAGGGTAAGTTGGCACACTGATGGCATAGTTCCAGTTTGAAGGCTGACAGTATCAAGACCCAGAAAGAACCAATAGTTCAGTTCAAACATGAGGGCAGGGGCAAAAAAACCCCCAAAAACAAAACAGCAATGTCCCAGACTGAATGCAGTAAGCAGGAAGAGTTTCCTCATTTCAGGTGAGGATCAACATTTCTATTCGGTTTAGGCCTTCAACTGATTGGATGAGGCCTATCTACATTAGGGAAGACAATCTGCTTTCCTTGGTCTATTGATTTAAATGTTAAACTCATCCAAAAAATACCCTCCCAGAAATACTCAGAATAACATTTGACCAAATAGCTGGGCATTGTGTGGCCCAGTCAAGTAGACACATAAAATTAACCACACATTCACCTTCAGCATTTGGCCTATACTGTTTTTTGGTAGCAAGAAGGCACCAACGGTTCATTATCACATCTTCACACATCAAAAAACTACAGTAAAAAAGGCAAATCTTAGGGAAAAATGTTCTAAAAGATGAGCCCTTCAAACCTACACCCCATTTCTACTTCATCTCTTGGCTAGAATTATGTCACATGCTCATTCCTGAATCAATCACTTGCAAGGAAAAAGATTTATCCCTGTGCCCCAGGACCATGAAAGAGCTCAACTTCTTCTGAGGTATTTGACATTGATACATTGCTGTTGGAAAGGAATACAGGGTTGGATTGGGCAGGTAGGTTTGAGAGAGGCTACTGGCTAAACAACCAACAGTGTCTGCCATTATTTCTACTATCCCCATTTTAAGAGATAAAGACACGGAGGCTCAGAAAGATAGAGTTGGTCAGCATCACATAGCTAGTAAACTGTCAAGCTAGAATTTCCAATCGGATCTCTCTGGCTACATTTACTTGCTCTAACTTGCAGGTCTGTTTGTGGATGGACCTAACTCCACCCTGGACTGTCACCTTGGGCACGTGCCTGAGTCTCTCCACATCTTCTTTTCTGTCACTGGCGAATAGACATAGGAACAGTCCTTCCCTTTTAGAGTATCATATTAACTTAGATAGTGTATGTAAAGCACTCTAGCCATTATCTGCTGCCCTACCACAGCATAAAGAGCCACTTATGTTACAGCTCCAGAGGGCACTATTCGTCTACAATATAAAAGGAATTTATTCCCAGCAATTTCACCATAGCATCACCCTTACTAAGAGGCACAAAAATAACCTCTCGAGAAATCTTGGATTTAAGCACCACAACACAGGCAAGTTTTAATTCAATGCCGCAACAGGTGAAGGAAAGCTAACAGAGTTTTCCGTGCCCAGTGGTAAGGACCTTCAACTATGTATCTCTTAAATTCTCATGAAAGCCCTCGGATGATAGAGAAATTTTGTTTTCCCTATAGGGAGTTACTGTGGTGGGGCTTAATTCTAAGAAGGAAACAGAATTTCCTGATTTCCTTGCTGGAAAGACATTGTCTGTCAGTCAACACCCTTTCTTGGGGGCTCACCGTGTTCCTCGTGCTTTGAGAGCCAAGGCTTCAGCAGGAGGGAGTAAGTACTGATCTGTGAAGTCAGAAGGTGTGGGTTCTAGCCTTGCTTAGGGTCTAGCTAGTATTATCAAAGTGGAAAATTGATTAACATCTCCTTTTCTCCCTGTATCCACGTTTCTCTGCAAATGAAGTGATGAGGGAGACTCTCTGGTCTTTAAGGCTGTCTTTCAGCTCTGACCTTCTCTGAGCCACGTAATCCCGCTGCTCCAGCCTCGTGGGGATGTGAGGGATGCCTTGGCTCGCCCCTCAAGGGAGGCTTAGACAGTCACAGAAGCAGAAATGAAAAAGTCATTTGATACAGCTTTTCTGAGATACAGCATTTGGACAAGGAGGAGGGAGAGCTGGAACGGCTAAAGTAGAGGAGGAACTGGCAGGTGCAGGAGGTCTAGTCGCTCTTAGCACGCGGGCGGTAACCTGTGGCGTTATGATTGAGAAAGCGAAAGGGCCCGGTTAGACAGAACCACCTATGACCTCACTCCCTATTTGCCCAGTCTGAAGCCTCAGGTCCGATTAATGGGTCTGCTGCTGTTTACGCATAACCTGGTTTCCATAGCAATCCTAGTTTCCCAGGTAAGGAGGTAGAAGGAAGACACTGTGACGTGGTAGAAAGAGTCCCGGAGGCCTGGTAAGGGATATCTATTTTTAACCCTGTTTTGGACGTCATCGCCACCCATTGGTCTTGGCTTCTTTATCTGTTAGGTGGGTTGTGCAGTAGATGATCCGGAAGGTTCTTTCCTGGTGTCCAGTAGTCTAACAGATGCTATCGCCTGCTACTGTTTCTTTGCATGTATCTGAAAATTGTTTTCTTAAAACGTGCCCCTTCTCCTCATTTTAAAATAGAAATAAAAACCTAGTATGGATTCTTGAAGGCCGGAGAGATAATGGAGAAAAACTAAGGTAGGGAGGCTTAAAATTTAGTCAAATTCTTGAAACCGAAGAATTGAGGCCTACTAAGGGAAAAATCACACCAAAATGCAGGCATCTGGAAATTCCCAGGATGTGATAAATGAGTTGTCCTTAATGTCTGTCCTGTTTGGGGGAGCAATTTAGTTACCTTAACAGTGCATACCATAAGGACTCAATAGATTCATCATTGCATCATTGCCCACTGATCAACTTTAACCTTATGACTCAGCAAGGAATGAGCTGTTGCGGGTCTAATACCCTATGATGCACTTCACACCAGAGGACATTGTGGAGGCAGTGGCAATAGAAGGATGCATGACGGCCGAAAGCACGGGCTGTGGAGTCAGGCGGACCTGTGTTGGATCATCAACCCTGCCGTTTACTGGGGGACCTGAGGCAAGCTTCTTAATCCCTCTGCGGTTTTGTGTTCTCAACTGTAAAATGGGGAGAGTAACAACAGATATTATATAAGTTTGTTCATTTAACAAATATTTACTGAGCACCAAGGCACCAGGGATGTGACAGGGAATAAGATCACTAAGACCCTGTTTTCGTGGAGATTCTCTTTAGGTAGAAGAAAGAGAAAACTAATAAACAAGCAAGTAAATAACCAAGACAGTGACAGACATCGGTGAGTGCCATGAAGAAAATGAAACAGGGCAAAGGAGTTGAGTGACTGAAGGGAAGGCGGAGACATGAGTGTTCAGGGAAGACCTCTCAGAGGACATGACAGTTGTCAGGAAGAACTGCCATGGGATGAGGGGGAGAGCAGTGTTGTGCTCAGAGGAGGTGGCAAACACCTACGGCGGGAGTCAGCTGGGCATGTTTTAGGGGGAGAGGGAAGGTCGATGTAACTGAAGTGCAGTAAGCAAGGCAGGCCTTGCAGGGCTCTGTAAGCCTGACAAATTTTATTCCAACAGCAACGGGAAACCACTGACAGGCTTTCAGCAGGAGAAGCCTATGGCATGTGGGCGCTAGCTGGATGAGATCCCTCTGGTTGCTGTGTGGAGACCGTTAACAATAATGAAGCAATGAGGCCTGTTAGGAAACAGTTGTCCAAGTGAGAGTTCATGAGGGCTGGACATTCGGAGGTGGCAGAGACGGGGAAAAGTAATTCGATTTAGGATATATTCTGGAGGGCATGTGAATTAAATGAGGTGATCTGTGTAAAACACTCGGCACAGGGTCTGACAAACAGGGCTCAATTAAGTGCTTGCTATAGACAGTATTATCTGGTGTAGCAGGCCAGTCACAATTCCACAAGTCAAAGAGGAATCTGGCAAATACTTAAGTCACAGGACAGGTCAGCAAACTAGTTTGACCACTCATCATTTATGTGCCACTTGGGCAAGTCACACTTGGGGCCTCAGTTTCCCCACTCATAAATACAGAGTGGACCAGATGAACTCTAAGGCAGCCACCGGAGCTAACATTCTATGAAACTTTGTATGGGCTGTATCAGTCAGGGTTTGATCAGAGGAGCAGAGTTACAGCAAGTGAGGTGGAATAAGGAATTTATAAGCCACCCGGTCTGCAGTACTTTGTTCTAGCAACCCAAACGGACTAATATAGGCATAAAACAATCACAATTACAGATTTTGTGTCAGGAATTGGAAAAGGGCACAGCAAGGTTGGTTTTTCTGTGCCCCACAATGTCTGGGCTGAGAAGAGTCACATGGCTGGGGGTAGGAACAGCTGGCACCAGAGCATCAACTTCCAAGATAGCTTTTTCATTCACACTTCTGGCACTTGGCCTAGGATGGCTGAAGGACAGATGAGTCTGGGGCTATTAACTAGAAAGCCTACATGTGGCCTCTCCTACATGGCAGTCTCAAGGTAACTGGGCTACTTACAAGGCTGCTCAGAGCTCCATAGCAAATTTCCCAGAAAATAAGGTAGAAACTGGATGGCCTTTTATGTTGTGGCTTTGGAAGTCACCTACTGTCACTTCCACTGTATTCTACTGGTTGAAGAAGTCACAAGCCCTCCCAGATTCAAGGGGAGGGAACATTGAAGAACTCAAGGCTATGTTTCACAACCACCACCCGAAACTTTGTCGAGTCTGGTTCGTACTTGTCCACAGAAGGTGGCTAGTTTGCCCTTTGGTCATTTTCATTCCTGTCCATTCTCACCTGTATTATCAACTGATGAGAGTGCTTCCTATCAGAAGAATATTACAGCTGCCTTTTTATCCATGGTCCCCCAAGTCTCTTGGAAACACATGAGCTCCTCATTGCTAAGCTCAGATTCCCATTTTTCTCCAAACTTACCACTTACCGACCATCTTTTAACTTGTAACTCTTTGGCTTAAGACCCCTGCTTGCCACCTGACTTGTGATGTATATGATTCCCAATTGCTTCAGCTGACAATGATGAGATGAGTGGTTAACTAGCCAGTGAACTATGATAAGAAAATGTCTTGGGTTGATTCATGAAGTGGGAAACAGGCTTTGAGTCAAACAACAACTGTGGCCAAGATGTTGTTCTACCTTAAAAGATTTAAGAATCAGTACAGTAAAATAAAAAAAGAAAATAAATTATTGGTAAACCATCCAAGTTCAGAGGAAAGTTGAAAGTGGCTGATAGAATAGACTTGACTGTCACCCTGGAACCAGTCAGGCTGCATTTTGGTGGTCACTTATACCGGGCACATAATGAAGACTCTGTTTTTCTGAAGAATTAGAGGACTTGGAGCCTGAACTATTCATTTATTTATTCAACAAGTATTTATCTATTGAGCGTCTTCTATGGATCTGGTAGTGTTTTTCTTTGCTATCCAGGAGAGCAATGCTGAAGAAGACACAGCCTCTGACCTTAGAGGGTTATGAAGGAGACAAACAAACAAAACCAAAAACAACCCCCTCCCCCAAACCAAACTTATAATACAGGAAGGGAGTGCAAGAAAAAGCACTTAACTGTAAACAAGCTCGTTTCATTCTTGGTTTCATCTCCTCTAATGTGACTGTAAGTTCCTTGAAGATAGGGATCACCTTTTATATGTCTGCATACATCCCCGTACTCAGCTCAGGGACATGTCCACAATAACCCAGCACTACACATTTGCTAGTGGCTTGACTGATAAATATTGTAATAAAATGAGGCTGTGGAGGTACGAAGTACATTTGCATTATTTTTTGCCTCCTGCACAGGTTCTCAGTTGCCCATCTGTATATCACACCAACAAAGAAAACCATCACACCAACAAAGAAAACGTCTCATGTACCATCTTATGCTTGGTAGGAGGAATAGGGCTCTGATTCCTGGACGTGCAAGAGCCCTGTGGTGACTGGATTCTTCTCTGCTGGCTAGTGGTACAATGGATAAGAAGAGGGTTTGGTTTTGCCCCTTAAGAGCTGTTGCTTAACCTCTTGGGGTCTCAGATTCTTCCACTTGAAGCAAGGCATTGTTCCCTTCCGCTTTACCTAGGACACGTGTTCTTGTTTCATAGCTAGTCTGGGTGCTGGGGAAGATGTAGCACCTGGACTATCTATAAACTAATGGGGTGCGGCATGGCTTCTGGTATGCTTCTGTTTTCCACAGTAAATTGCCAATCGTATGAGGTTTTAGTCCCAGTGAATTTCCCTCTCAAAAACGAAACAGGTTAATAATGAACCACTTTCTTGTATTTTCTATGAAGACAGCTCTTTGTGAGCTCTAAATGTTCTGTCCTGCTTCAAAGAAGCTGGTTTCTTCATGAGTGATTGGAATAAGACTTTTCTTGGAAGCTACTGAATATGGATTAGTTGGATTGTTTCGCAGGAAAAAAAAAAAGCAGGCTCTGGGGTGACTACTTCAGCACTTAATTGGGTTAGCAAAAAAACTGCAAATGAGAGGTTTTCCTTAGGAAGGAAAGGATGTTTACAGCCCCCCCCCCCTTCACACCACCCCCAGGTGGTGGATTTTAACCTAAACGCTGGTCTTTAAATGCAGCCTTTAATTTAGGAACCATTACAAGAATCTATTAGAGCAGAAAATGTCAGGTTGAAAAATTAACACATCACAGGAGTTAATTAGAATCCAGCCTCTCATTAGATGCAAATGGAGAGCCCTCCAACTGCCCACCAGCCCCCTGAAGTCATGTTTGTTGCAGCTCCAAAGTGTGCTGCTTGTGTCTTTACGACTCAGAGAGTGGGTGGATGGAGGAAGCTGCCCAGGCACTCCGGCCAGAGCCACTAGGGTCCCGTGGCCTGCCCTTTAGGTTAATGGAAGGTCCTATTCATGCGTCCCTATCTTCTACTCCTTTCCTAAATGCTCTGCATGTCATAAGGTGGATAGCCTTCTGCCTGAAGTGTTTTCTGCAACAAAGACAAACATGCCATGCCTGTCACCAGGAGCAGACTGGCGACTGTGTAAACCACTCTGTGAGAGGGAGGCTGAGGGGCTCCAGGCCATTCAGACTTAGCTCTAAGTTATGGTCTTTGTTTTCTTTCCACATTCAGACTGAAATGTGATTCCCCTGGCTTTCTTTTTGGAAAATACCTGCGATGAGTTCCATGAAGGGAAAGAAAAGCTGTTGACAGGAAAAGCTTCTGACAGGGAAGGGGGCTTCTTCAAGTGTTCTGAAAGGAGACAGTTGCTTCAAGCAATATGAGGCAGGGATGCCAGGGCCAGGTATGAGGCCCAGAACATAAAAGGGTCATCTTTAACTATAGAGAAGGCTGAGTGTCAAGAGTTTCCTCTGTGAGAGCAGTACCAGGTACTGCACACAGACTTCTGGGTTAGGAAGACATGCATCCAAGCCCTTCTCTGTCACTTAGTGTATGATCTTGGGCAAATTGCTTAACCTTCCAGAATATGAGTTTTCTCAAGCTGTTGTGCAAAATAAGAGATAATATGCAAAATCTGGCACAGAGTAAGTGGTCTACATGAGTTGTTACAGATTTGATAATATAGTATTCCTTCACCCAACACTAGTGGTGTTCCCTCTATGTACCAGGCCCTTGACTTCATGGAGGCTGTTGCTTAATAATCCATCGGAGGTCATTGTTTAATAAACCATGTACACATATCTTTAGCACAAAGCAACCTCCTACCCTCCCTGCAAGTGCTCTGGGAGAAGTCCCAGCTGCACACTAACTCTGCTTTGTTGAGTAGCTCAGAAGCCTGTGGTCATCTCCCTTTGAGCAGCCCCGCAGACTTAGCTACTTCTAGTTTCAATGTATCCTAAATTCTCTCTCTGCATTTATTACATTGAGTTACAGTTGTCCATTTATGTTTTGTACCCTCCTGTGACTCACTAGGGGGTAGGGATCAGTCTATCCATTCATTTGATTCATACATCTAATCATTTATTCATCTCCATAGGCCAACGGTCTCAGGCATTACTCAGCATATAGAAGATTCAGCCCTACCGCTGAGCATGTAGATTTCCAGTTGGAAAATTTTCTGGAGAAACAACTCTTTCCCCATCTTTCAAAGGTCTCCTTTGGGCCCTTGGTTTGATTGATCTTTCATTTTCTATCACTTTGGTCGTAGCCTCAGTTTCTATATCTCTTTAACAGGCTAGTGAAGTCTTCTTCCCACTAGCCTGTTAAAGAGACAGTGGGAAGATAATGGCCAGAGACAATGCAGTTTGTATGTGCCCAACACAGTTCTGGTGCACAGACAAACACCAAAAAAAAAAAATGCTGATTCCATTCTCTCCCTCAGCCAAGTCTATTTGCCAATATAAGAAAACTAAAAATACAAAACAGAATATAAGCACCACACTAGTGGTAAGACATCTTCCCGACTTATATCTAGCCTTTGCCATATGCAGGACTTAGCTGAAATGGGAAGATACAAACACACACAAAAACATGATCCCTGTCACCAACCCCAGGAAAATAGTAGCAAGTGTTGGACAAAAAGATGTCACAAAGAAAGCAGAAGTCTCTTTACCAGATCCTTAGACCTGGAATGCCAGAGATGTCTTTTGGTACCATGCTGGAAAGCAGGAGGCTGTCCCACAACAACAATAACCAAGGAGTTTGGCACTTACTAGACACTGTGCCAGACACTGAGCCAAATGATTTACAGGCACTATCTCATTTAACTCATAAAACAACTGTGTGTAGTAGACATAAACTTCCTCAGTTCACACAGATGGCCAGTTTGAGGCAGAGACTCACAGAGCCTTGACCACAGTAAAGCAACAAGTAAACTGTTTAAGAATCCACCTGCTGAGGGTTTCACTGGCCCGTTGGAAATCCGAGAGGGTGAACTAGCAGAGCTCCGTCCGTGATGTGGGGAGCGAGGGCTGGGAAAGAGAGAGGGGTTAAGTTCGATCGAAACATGGGTCGCAAGATCCCCAGATCTCCAGGACCCTACGCAGAGGCAGAATACGTTAGAAAGAGCTGCAGGCTGAAGGGAGGGATGCCTGGGAGGCTGGAGGAGGGAAGCCTCGTTGGTTGTGCGCCCTCTTGCCTACCCCCGCTCCTCTTGCGCAGGTCAAGCCTCTCGCCGCCCGCCCTCTCACTCTCCCAACCTTATTTAGAAACCGTGTCCCCGAGACAGGAAGGGCGGCGGGCTGAGAAGCACGGAGCGTCCCGGCCTCATTTCCTTTCGAATCCCCCTGTGGAATTTCATTTCATACGGTGAGGAAATCGGAGCGCGAGACCCTCGGCTGGATGGCTGCTCCGGGGCGCCTCCCCCACTGGCGGCTGGAGGCAGGCAGCTCCCGGGCGCAGGTCCGCCGAGCCTGGGGGCGGGGAGAGGGGGCCGGGCTCCAAACCAAGCAAGTTAGGAGTGGAAATAGCTGCGAGCTCCGGCTGTACCAGGCACCGTGCTAAGCGTTTCACGTATTATCGCTAATCTTCCCAAGTTTCCTTACGGATGAGGAAAAAGACGCCTTGAGGTTGAGCAATTTGCTCAAGGTTACACGACCGGGATTTAAAGCCACAGTCTTTGTAAATCCAAATCCCTTGTGCTTTGTATACGTTTCTTTGCCTGACGGGAAGGTGGCCACGGGCCGAGGTGACAGCTGGAAGAAGGAAAGGAAAGGGAGCCGACTCATCTGGGAGCACTTTTCACCTGGGAGAGGAGGGGGCAGGCTGGCCGGGCCGGAGCGACTGGCTCCATCCCCTCCTGGCCCCCAAATGCGGCGAACCTGGTGGGAGGAAAGTGAGAGCAGCGAAGCAGGGCGGGGCGCTCTGGACTGGGAAGGAGGGAGGGAGGGAGGGGCGGTGGAGGGCGGTGGAGGGCGGCCAGCGGGCGGGGCCTGACCCCTCCAGCCGCAGAGCGGCCACGCCCCTCACTGCCCACCGCGCCCAGCCATTGGAGAGGCGCGCTGTCCGTCCCGCCCCGCTACCGCCCAGCGAACCTCCAGCGCCCGGGAGGGCTTGGGCTGTGAGAGCGTCGCGGCGCTGTGTGCTGGCGGGCTTTGCGGAGACCCGGAGCGGACGCGGCCAGCTCTGGGTTGGGGGCACACCGCCTGCAGCCATGACCCTCGCAGTCTGTCTCTCGGCCTCTGTCCGGGGAGTCTAATATCCCACACAGTTGCACGCAGCTGCTGGAGAGCCGACCGCTGCACCCTCGTCACCCTTGGCGCCTTATCACACTCTCTGCCCCCGAGCTGGGAGCAGCGCGGGCAGCCGGCGACCCCTGTGCAAACTGGGGGTGTCTGCTGGAGCTGCCCCCGCCGCCGCCGCCGCTGCTGCCCCCGGCTCTGGCCATGGCCTGGTGGGGAGCAGGGCCGAGCGTCCTGGGGGCGCCCGGGGGCGTCAGTCTCAGCCTCCGGCTCCTGCTGGTATTGCTACTGCTCTTGGGGTCGGCTTGGGGCTTTGGGGACGAGGAGGAGCGTCGCTGCGACCCCATCCGCATCTCCATGTGCCAGAACCTGGGCTACAACGTGACCAAGATGCCCAACCTTGTGGGGCACGAGCTGCAGACGGACGCCGAGCTGCAGCTGACAACTTTCACGCCGCTCATCCAGTACGGCTGCTCCAGCCAGCTGCAGGTGGGCGCCCCCACCCCCCACCCCTGGAGGGACCCTTGGGCAGGGACACCCCAAACTAACTCCGTGGAACCCTTACCAAGTCGAGCCTCCTGCCCGCTTCCTAGGCTGAAGGGTATAACTGGCCTGAAAAAGTGATTTCCATCCCCACCCCCACTTTTCTGTCCCTTCTCAGGAACTGGAAGCCAAAACGTTGTGTAAGTCATCTGGCCTGCGAAAGAACCCACTCTTACACCCCGCCCTTCCGTTTTTCTCCCCTGCCCACCCGTGTCTGGCCAAGCCCCTAACCCCAGTGGAGCTGAGGGTTATCTTTGCCAAGGATTCTGGCCGCCGCTGCTCAGTGGGCGAGTCCCGGCCGGGCAGCCAGCTGCAGCTAAGACTTGGAAGGAGAGATAAGGAGTTGGGAACTTCTCCCTCATCGACCTCATTTTTACCCCGTGTTTTTGGGTGGTTTATTAAATGAAACACCACTGCCCCGTTTTCTGCGGAATGGCCCCCCGTCGTGTCGCCCGCCTGATTTTAGAGGTCATGCAGGAAGGAATGGTTGGATTGGCTTGAGTTCGTTCTTATCCTCAGGGTTGAGGGCAGGTTTAGTACTTGGAAGGGGAGAAAACATAGCTTGGAAAACAGATGATGGCATGGTTAAGCTCCAAAAAGGTAGTTTGTGTATCAGAAGATCGTTGTTGTTATTGTTGTTTTTGCAGTCATTAAAAATATTTAAGCTTATGTAATGATGCAGAAAACATCCTACAATAGTTAAGTGAAGAAAATTTGCATATACAAGGTGATTACAGTCTTACAAAAACAACAACCAGTTCATTGGAAAAGAAAAAGAATTGAAAGAAAATTTTAAAAAATGTTAACACTGGTTGCGTTTTGTTTGGTGAGGGTATGAGTAGTTTTTGGACATTTAGAAAAGAGAAATTGGGGGAAAATACAAGATAGTTGTCCAGGCTAAAAGCTTTAGAAATCTGTGGTCCTGGTTGTAACTTCTGAGAGATAAGAAACAAGCAGACAGCTTATTTACTAGGTGCATGTTTTTATATAGGTCATTTTAAAAGTTGGATTGTGGTTTCAGAAAGATGGTTGGGATTAGACCCGTTGCTGGTGAAATGTCCCTTTGGAAGTTTCAGAACTTTAGAACTAGGTTATAAAAGCTTAAAAAATGATCCTCTAGCTCTCGGTTTGGAAACAGCACATATCCTGACATCAGTGGTAATTTTGTTGGAGAAACAGCTTTTGCAGGGATATATATTTTTAATTACATGTATCCTGGGGAAGCAGCCAAGCTGTTTTGAAGGACAGGACTGGATCCCTTTACATGCTGGAAAATAGTTACTTGTAACTCTAGACTTCATAGACAACATCTGTAAGGAGCCAAGCAGACTGTTTATCAATGCTGGAGGAATTGAGGACAGCAACTGCACTCTCCCCTGCTGGTATTGCAGTGTCAGGGACTTAACATTTATATTTTCCTATTGTGCTTCATTTTTATTCAGTGTGGGAACCTGGCCAAACAAACCCCGGGTGACTAGAGACCTCAACCAGCATCCCATTGTTGGGTCTAACAGTATCTTAATTAGGAGAGTTTCTGTTTCATTATGAGATTGATTTAAAAAAAAATTAGGGGATAAAGTAAAGAGAATTTTAACAGGAGAGAAGCTGGATCTACTTTTTTTTTACCTTTATTTTTTATGTTGATAAGGAAATGGGAATGAAAATAAATCACCTATCACCAAAATGCCTGAGTCATTTAATGTCTGTTCAGCTCTTTCAAACAGTAGCTTAAAGGGGAGGGAGACTCAAAGTCAGTCTTTTAGGTTTATTTTCTTAAGTGTTGTGCAAAAAGGGATTATATAATTCTTTGGGTACTTTTTATACATTTATTTATTTATGCTCTCCTGGAAGGGATTACTAGACCCAAAAGAAGAAAAAGCGTGTAAGTGATGGATTATTAGGCACCCTTGTCTGGGGTCAGTATTAATGGTCAGACTCCCTATAGGCACGTTTAAAAGTAGGTATGAACTTTGCCTGGAAGCATTCACAACTCAGCTCTCTGCAAGCATTTGGTCATACTTCCAAGTCACTGTTTTCTTTGTTCATTTCATTACTTTTCCAGTTCTTTCTTTGTTCCGTGTATGTGCCAATGTGCACAGAGAAGATCAACATCCCCATCGGTCCATGCGGCGGCATGTGTCTTTCAGTCAAGAGACGCTGTGAACCTGTTCTGAAGGAATTTGGATTTGCCTGGCCGGAGAGCCTGAACTGCAGCAAATTCCCACCACAGAATGACCACAACCACATGTGCATGGAAGGACCAGGGGATGAGGAGGTGCCGTTACCGCACAAAACCCCCGTCCAGCCTGGGGAAGAGTGCCATTCCGTGGGAACCAATTCCGATCAGTATATCTGGGTGAAAAGGAGCCTGAACTGCGTTCTCAAGTGTGGCTACGATGCCGGCTTATACAGCCGCTCAGCCAAGGAGTTCACTGATGTCTGGATGGCTGTGTGGGCCAGCCTCTGCTTCACCTCCACCGCGTTCACGGTGCTCACCTTCCTGATCGATTCTTCCAGGTTTTCCTACCCTGAGCGCCCCATCATATTTCTCAGTATGTGCTATAATATTTATAGCATTGCTTATATTGTCAGGCTGACTGTAGGCCGGGAAAGGATATCCTGCGATTTTGAAGAGGCAGCAGAACCTGTTCTCATCCAAGAAGGACTTAAGAACACAGGATGTGCAATCATTTTCTTGCTGATGTACTTTTTTGGAATGGCCAGTTCCATCTGGTGGGTTATTCTGACACTCACTTGGTTTTTGGCAGCTGGACTCAAATGGGGTCATGAAGCCATTGAAATGCACAGCTCTTATTTCCACATTGCAGCCTGGGCCATCCCTGCCGTGAAAACTATTGTCATCTTGATTATGAGACTGGTGGATGCAGATGAACTCACTGGCCTGTGCTATGTGGGGAACCAAAACCTGGATGCCCTCACGGGCTTCGTGGTGGCTCCCCTCTTCACTTACTTGGTGATCGGAACTTTGTTCATTGCTGCAGGTCTGGTGGCCTTGTTCAAAATTCGGTCAAATCTTCAAAAGGACGGGACAAAGACAGACAAGTTGGAAAGGCTGATGGTCAAGATTGGGGTCTTCTCAGTCCTGTACACGGTTCCTGCAACCTGTGTGATTGCCTGTTATTTCTATGAGATCTCCAACTGGGCGCTTTTCCAGTATTCTGCAGATGACTCCAACATGGCAGTGGAAATGTTGAAAATTTTTATGTCTTTGTTGGTGGGCATCACTTCAGGCATGTGGATTTGGTCTGCCAAAACTCTTCACACATGGCAGAAGTGTTCCAACAGATTGGTGAATTCTGGGAAGGTAAAGAGAGAAAAAAGAGGGAATGGTTGGGTAAAGCCTGGGAAAGGCAACGAAACTGTGGTATAAAGCTAGCCAGCCTCCACACTTCCCCAATTTTGAAGGGAATATGCCAGCATTTCTGTGCAAATGCTACTAAAAGTTTCATGCAGTGAATCTCAGTTTGAACAAACTAGCCACCCTAAAGAAACCCCCATAGCCCACCACCCTCTCCCTCTCCCCTCCGACATCAGAAAACTCATGATTTTGCTGCAGACTTTGGAATAATCCAAAATGGAAAAGCCAGTCAGAGGCTTTCAAAGCTGTGAAAAATCATAACATTTGATCACTTTAGCAGGTCGCAACTTGGCGCGTGGAGGTCCTGCCTAGATTCCAGGAGGTCCAGGGCGATGCTGCTTTTTCCCTGAGGGGTGGGATTTGAGCTGTGAGGCGGTAACGTGCAGGGAGAAAGATTAACTTTTTTTTTTAACTCTTTAAAATTTAAAATACTAACTGGGTCTTTCAGATAGCAAAGCAATCTATAAACACTGGAAATGCTGGGCTCAGAGACGTGTTACAAGAGTTTTATAGTTTGGCTGATCTAACGTAAACATTTTCTGTGGTGCATTGTCTGCTGTTTAGAACTTGTGGATCGCTCTCCCAAGAGGTGGTGTCAGAATCTTTCAGTGCCTTTGTCATAAAACAGAATTGTTTGAACAAACAAAAGTACTGTACAAACACACACAAGGTATCCAGTGGATTTTTCTTCTCTCTCTTCCTCTTAAATTTCAACATGTCTGTTTGAGGCTGCTGCCGTTTCTTTCATTTTACCTTAATAACTCAAAATAGGTATTTTTATAGGAATTTTTGCACTGCAGCATGCCTAATGAGGGGGAAAGGAAGGGTGATTCACTTTCTGACAATCACTTAATTCAGAGGAAAATGAGATTTACCAAGTTGACTTACCTTACCGACCCCAGAGACCTATTGCATTGAGCAACGAGGACTTAATATATTTTACTTCGTGCGATTGCATCTATGCAGACGCCAGTCTGGAAGAGCTGAAATGTTAAGTTTCTTGGCAACTTTGCATTCACACAGATTAACTGTGTAATTTGTGTGTGTCAATTACAATTAAAAGCACATTCTTGGACCATGACATAATAGTATACTCAACTGACTTTCAAACTGTGGTCAACTAGCATTCTCAGAATGACAGTGCCTTTTTTTTTCTTTTAGCATAAGAATGTTATCAGAAGAGTCTGGTCTACTTACCACAATGGAGACTTTTTAGTTTTTTAGAGGGAACTAAGGACAGCTAATCCAACTACTTGGTGCATAATTGTTTCCCGGTAATTGGCAAAGGCTCCTTATAAGATTTCATTGGAGGCAGTGTGGCCTGGAGTATTTATATGGTGCTTAATGAATCTCCAGAAAGCCAGCCAGGAGCTGATTGGTTTGTAGGGAATAAAGTGTAGACCATATGAAATGAACTGCAAACTCCAACAGCACAGGTCTTAATTGCCTTTTGCGGAGGTATCCAGAGCTTTTAAAATTTATGCTTTATGTTCCTTACAAGGGGGTACCCCCTAGCAGCCTCTCAAAAGTTGCAGTTCTTTTAAAATTCTAACTGGCTTTTCTTTTAACCTGCCTTAGGCCTTCTAATCACCAGACCTCTGGGACAAATTGTGGACACTGTCACAGGTTGCTCTCCCTGTAACTCTTACCTGTCTCTGCTTCAGTAACTCCTTTGCAATGACTCATTTATTTATTTATCCATGCCCCACTCCCTTTTTAAAAACAGGTAAGAAAGCTCTTTCGTCACATTTTTTAGTGAAGAAACACCTTCAGGGACTCAAAATTCCAATAAGCATGACTTTTTGAGCTTTATGCCCCTGGTTTGACATCTTCCTTCCTTCTTCCTTTTGTTTTTGTGTGGTTCTTGCGCTGTCTGAGATGTAGATGCATGTAAGGTCTGTTGCAGGTTCTGGAAGGGAAAGTCTTGGAGATTTGGGGATAGTCACTAAGTGGACATGGGGGCAGGGGGGCCCTGCTGTGTGTGCCACCAAGCCTGAGTACCTTGGCCGGCCTCCGGGGTCAGGGCTTCAGGAGCATGAGAAAGGATCCTCAGAAGGACCAGTTGAACTCCATCTGAGATTACACTGCCTGTGAAATGTACACTGTGAACTCCCCGTGCTGCTTGCAGACAGTTCCCATAGCTGGCCAGGCCCTGGAGCGTGCACCCAGGGGCAGAGCCTGCCCTTACTCACGCTCTGCTCTAGTGTCTTGGGAGTTGTGCAGAGCCTATGGTCCAGGCAAGGGAAGGCCCATGTAGCCGGGCACCGGGGGTTTGTAATACAGTTTTCTTTGTAATGTTTGGTGATTGTGTGACCAAGGCAGCACCTAGCAGAGGGCCAGGCTCACAGCAGGTGTACTCAGTATTTTTGTAAACGGTGAAATACTGCTACTAACAATAAGAATACTTGAGTGAACTGAGTTCTGGAGCTGGTGCCCTGACAACATTTTGGGTTTTAACATGTCTCTCCTACAAACCTCTTGCCTTCTCGGGGGGGAGTATATTTGATCAGAAGTGGCTGAGGGTGCAGGCCGGATTCGTAGCCTTAGCAATGTCACAGGGTTATAGGCCTTTCCCTTCACATTCCAGACAATGGAGAGTGTTTATGGTTTCAGGAAAGGAGCTGGTGGCTGAGTCAGTACCAATTACCCTGAAGTGACTCCATCACCTCTTAAGTTGGTTTTGTTTAAAAAAAAAAAAAAAGGTCAATTATCCACATGTTGCTCAAGTGCCGACTCTGCAAGGCCCTGTCGTAGGCACTGTAGTGGATGTCACAGAGGATCAGCTCCATTCTCATGGCCTAGACCGGGATGCTCCTGGGTCTGCTCAGCTTTGCTGGTGGTTTTGGGAAGGTGTAGATGTCTCTGAATTGCCTTCTCTTTGACTGTATCCATCCCCTAAACCTCTTCCTGGTCTCACTATCTTTCACGCATCTCTGATCCCTTCCCAAAATACCCCGCAAATCAATGACAGGGTCCTGACAGAAAGCATCAACTCTGTTTCATGATGGTCTTTGTGGAAATCCCATAGGATGACTATGAAAATTGGCTGTAAGGAGGTGAGCTCTCACATCTAATGTGGCTCTGGGGCAGGTAATTCAGAGCTTGGGACGTTCCATGTGACTTACACAGGTAAATTTGTGGACACTATCTTGCTGGGAAAAAGGTTTGGGTTTTTTTTTCTCTCTGAAGTCTAGAATAAGTAGGTATGATTGTAGTTTCCTAGACAGGGCCCTGGCTTCCAGACATTTTATTCAGCAGAGCCCAAGGGTCCCTCTGTCCAACCTCCTCTTTGGCAAACTCCTTTCTCCTTCATTAAGGGCCCCCCATCTCAGGGCAGAGGGACTGGCGGCAGGGTGGAACTGGCCAGAACCATCCGGTTGAGCTACTTGGTAGATTCATATCCTTTTTCCTCTATGGAGACCTGTTTCCTGATCTCCGAGACTGCTTCTGAGCTGGCAGCTTGCTCAGGGACCTGAAACTGGAGAAGGGGTGACACTTTTCATTTCCCTGAGATGCTCTCTGGCTTTCCTTTCCTGGGTCACTGCTTCACCTGCTCCCCTCAAACCTAGAATGTGGGAAATTTCTGTCTCCAGTTCCAAACTGTGACTTCACCAGCACCCCCAGTTCTGTCCTCTCTGGCACCCACTCAGCCCCCTGGGCACTGAATCCAGGGCTTACTGTGTTGGGAAGCAAACCGGGACCTGAGGATGCAAAGGGGAACTCAGCCCTGGAGGGCGTACTCATTCGCAAGTGATCTTACCAGGGTGGTACAGTCTTTGGTGTCTGTGGCTTCTAGTGAGGGGACCTCAGCAGTCGTTAGGGAAGAGAGCCTCAGAGCACATCTACACCCTCAAGTTCTTTCTGTGACGGAGGAGATTGGAGAGAGTTGCTGTGTCAGCCAATTATGTTGAGTCACTGGACTCTGACAGGTTTTTTTTTTTGTTTTCTTGTTTTGTTTTGTTTTGTTTTTGTTTTCTCCTTTATTGTATTTGGGTTCAGAGTCCCTGGCTGGGTTTGTATCATGTCTGGCAAAGGACCCAGGTTATCATTTTCCCTCTGGGCCTAGGTCATATAGATCTTGGAAACTCCTAGGAAGGCACTTTGCTCCTACCTAGGATCAGATACCAGAGGCTTAAATAATGTATTTTGCTTCACTGTGGCCTGGTCAGAGCTTTCTGCTGCTGCTTCTTGCCACGTGCATGTGCAGTAATGGCACGCCGGGCATTACCAGGAGGGAGATGAGCCCAGGATTTCCCTGACCGGATTTTCCAGTTCCCCTGTAGTAGCTTGTTTCTGTTTCCGATCTACCTATTTCCCTTCTTTGCACCAGCAAATTCTCAGTATTCACCCAGGCGATTTGTAGTGGGCCTGTTTGGGATCCTGTATGAGCCTTGTCCTTCAAATTTTATAGCCCCCTGATCCCCTAGGATATTCAGTACACGACCACTGTCATCCCAGAAGGCTTCTGAGAAGAGGGGCAAGAGCAGCTCTGTGCCGTGACAGCCGGGTCCATCTTCTCTCCCAGACGTGCACCTTTCCACCCTGCTGACGGGCTCGGGCCCTGACTTGGCCCTGGCCTTTGGGAGGGGCGGGCTGCTTTCTAGTCTCTCACCGTGGGGCATCTTGGTGGTTCTGAATTTTTTTCTACCTCACAGAGATGTTGTAAGACTTTAAAAGGTCTGAAGATGAAGGCCCCTTGAGCCCTTTGTAGGAAGAGTGGAATAGATACCAGCAGTGATCTGTGAAAAGATGAAATGTGACTCGACCTGCTCATGCCGCAGTCAGGCTAGTGCTCCATGGCCTTTTCCTGGAACTGTGTGCCACCCTGCAGCTCCAGACACCTTAAGGCCAACCTGGGGACTTTCAGATGTTTGACGTAGAGGTACCAGGCAAATCCCGGCTACACACGCCCTAAATGAATTGCTGAACGTCAAAGGAAATGGACCCTGCTTTTAAGGATGTACAAATGTATGTCTGCATTGATGTCTGTACTGTAAATTTCTAATTTATCGCTGTACAAAAAAAAAATAAATAAACTTTGCTATTTAATTTTTGTATTAAATAAAAATAAACTTTTGTTTATTACCTTGTGTGATTGGAATATTCCTGAAGGTATATAATAGCCCCTGGGAAGCACATGTAGCCAGCAGTGAGAAATGAGAATTCAACTTGCAGGGCAGATTGAGAGCCTCCTTCTGAGAGCCTCTTTGTTTCTTGTAACTGGTGCTATGTCCCCCCGCCACCCCCGCCCCTGGGATTTCTCCTGGGCCGGCAAACCCCCAAGGTCCCAGGTCAACAGAATCTATCACTACTGTGGTCATTACTAACACTCAAGTGGTCACATGATGCTTTGGACAGAACTGCAATTCTCAAGTTGTCATTGCATGACACCTCTTATTGGCATTTCCAATATGTGTGGAAATTTTTATATACTTTCCAAGTCCCTTTGACTTAATCTGGGGTCCCTAAAAAATTTCCCTATCACTGCTAAAGCTTCAGACTTTTTAAAAAAGGGAAAGGGGCTTTTTTTTTTTAAACTGCAGATTTTTATTACACGTTTTCCTGTCTATATAATGATTCCTTTTTGTGTAACAGCCATGGGAGTATGTCACATCAGTCAGCCAGGAAAGTGACGGTTTTAGTCGATTTTATAAGTTGGGTGTCCCAATATCCAGAAAAACCACCCGAAAAAGCAAATTCAAAGCTGTTACCAGGACATTGTCATGGGACACACAGACACAGATGGGCGGGGAGTCACTGCCACTGGAGATGTTTGCTGATGCCCCAGAGGAGAACATCCCCTCCGCGCCCCCCCCCCCCCCCCCGCCCCGGTTACCTTTACATTGCTTCCTGCCCTTTAGTTTCACCTAAATGCCACCCTGATCTGCTATGAGTGAAAAGCCCAGGGCACAAGGATCTGCACTACTATCTCCCTCTCTGCAGATTGCTATTGTACTTTTATCTCAAAACATAAATGAAGGGAAACATGTAATTTCAGTTCTCTTCCCTGTAAGGCCACGTTTCTCCTTTTATTACCTACTCATTAAGTAGTTATGAAGTTAAAGAAAGTCAACACAACCTGAAATGAATTCATAACAATCCCTTGCACTTGTAGAAATACTTTGCACATAGAAAATATGTTTTAAACATTATTCTCATGGCATCTGTGAGTAGACAGGACAGGCGTTGCGTTGCTTTAGAGAGGAGGACTGGGACCGTTGAGAGTGTCAGGGACTTGCCCAGGGTGCTGTAACAGGAAGTAAGGGGTCGGACAGCCAGGGCGTCTCATGCGTTGCCCCAGGGCTTCTTGGTTTGGTTTGGTTTGGTTTGGTTTGGTTTGGTTTTATACTCCACTATGGGCTGAATTGTGTCCACCCAAAAGACATGGTGAAGTCCTGACCACCATGCCTGTAACTGTGAACGTATTTAGAAATGGGGTCTTTACAGCATAATCAGTTTAAGATGAGCTCATACTAGATTAGGGTGGGCCTTAACCCAAGATAAGAGGGAAATTTGGACACATGCACAGGGAGGAAAATGCCGTGTGAAGACGGAGGGAGAGACCGGAGTGACGTGGCTGTAGGCCGCCAGGAAACGCCAGGGGTTGCCCGCAGCCGCCCAAAGCTAGGAGAGAGGCCTCCAATAGGAAGCAACCTTAGCAAAACCTTGATTCCAGACTTCTAGCCTCTGTTCCTCTGATTTCTTTAATTACAGTAAGTATTGTAGTTCACTGGAAACTGGTACATGTTTTAGCAGACAACTCTCTCAACAATAAGACCTGGCCATGAGCTTTTGCTTTATAAGGATTATCTAGCATAATCTCTCTGGCAAGTTTCTTTATCTGTAACCTGGGTACCTCTAGAATAAACCCTGTGATCCCTACACTCAGCTGACTGGAGCTACTCTTGGCTGGTCTCCTGCCCACCCACCCCCAAGGGTGGGGGGGGCTGGTGCAGGGCCGGGACCTTGACTGGAATGTGGCCCAAGGGTTTTTAGCATTTCTGTTCTGAGAACTGATTTTTTTTCCCTTTCCCATTTTAGCTTTCACATGCAATCATAATTTTAAAGTTGAGCTGACTCTTGACTAAAAGGTCAGCCTTGGCCTCCTGTCTTCCAAGGTTCTGTGAACAGAAATAAACCACACTCAGAGAAGGGCGTTGTCCTCTCCTCAGTTTGCAGCTAGGGTGTAGGCCTGGGACCCTTTCGCTAAATGTTTGGAAAATGTGGGACCTGCAAAGGCTTAGTCCAAAAGGCTTTCAAAATAGACCTTGGCCCCACCTAAAATTCCTAGAATCACTCTGTCCTCTTCTGTCTCATCCTCAGGCTAAGAGAACCCATGGATTCACCTGTCCACACAAAAAGAATCCCAATTTCTCAAACTCCCAGGGAGAGAGAATAAAAAAATAAAATGTTTTACATTTCACATTAATCGCCCGATTTTCATCAGCCTCCCGCGTGGTTTCCCGTAAGCACCCAATCCTGGTTTCAACTAAGAACCTGCTTAATCTCTTGGCTAGCCCACCTTATCAATGCCTTGCTTTTAAAGAGATTCAATGATTGGCTATCTAAATATTCTAAAATGCCTGAGGGTTAACATCATTTCACTTGCTATGAGGTAAATGGTTAGAGTATAAAGCAATGAGATAGAATTGATAAGTCACATAGGAAATCTAGTTCCATTGTTTTTCTCCCATTCCCTTGCCTTTTCATTTGTGTTTCCCTTTGCCTGGAAGCCCCTTCTGCCTTTTTTCCACTAGGTTGTGTCTATTCTTCCTTCGAGACTGAAATCTTAGGTCATCTTTTCTGGGAAGATGACCCCGACCCTCCCACTTGCCAAGTCCTGCCTCCCTTTCCTTCTTGCTGTTGGTAAGTTTACCCCTCTGTGTTTTCAAATTGGAGAGCCTTCATTGCATGGTTTGTAATGATCTATTCGTATGTGCATCCCCAGAGAATCCTTCTGAGCTGTATGCCTTCGGAGCATGAGTCTCAGGAATATTTTTGGAAAAAAGAAAGGTAGGTTCGGAGGGAGGGAAGTTTTGCCTTGTTAAGTGGGGAAACTCAGAGGCCTTGGTGACAAATGTGGGCAGCCTAGGAACGTAACCGGAGGTGACAATAACAAGAGCTGTTACAGAGGCAGGACTTCCTGGAAACGAGGTCGGACATTAGCCTCAGAGAAAATTTTCTAGCCTCAAAGTTGGATTTCAGGATGATCACCTACCTGTTGTGTTGCTTGTTATTACATTATCTCCTCTCCCCCGCAAGTATTTGCGGGGAACCTACTATATGTGGAACACTGGAGTGGGCTGGAAAAGGGAGAGAGGGATGATTATAAAAACCCTGAAAGACAAGGTCCAGCTCAGAGTCCAAAAGTGCAGATGACAAAACAGAGAAAGAATCCAGCTGTTATTAACAAGCTTAAAACTCCCAACCTGGAAAAACAAATCCTCGACTGCTAGTAAATATTTGTTGAATAGCTGAATGAGGGTCCATCTTGTGCCAGCCACCGTCCTGGGAGGGCACTGTAGAGGACACCAAGATAAAAAAGACACAATCTTCCCCTCCAGAAATTCATGGCAGCAAACCATGTGCCACCTGTCCCTACCAGCAGTGCTGGTCCTATCACATTCATAGGTCATTGCTTCCTAACCTAAGTCCCAGGGCCTTGTTGGTTTGGACAGAAGAGCATCTGAGTACCGAGTGCAATGGAAGAACACTTCCTAAAGAGCTGTCATCTCACCATTTTGACCCCTGCAAGGACACGTCTGCCGCAGTAGGTAAATGTGTAGTGAGGACATGGGGGAGAGGAAAAAGGGAGGAGAGGTGGATCCCAGAGACCATGACTCTTTCAAGGTTTGATTTGCTCACCCAAACCACCCTCTGAATTCAATATGCAGAAAATTAAAATTAAAATTTACTCATGTGTGCCATTGGAGGCACTTAAGCATCAGATAAACCGAGTGCCCTCATCTGAACGTCTTTTCTAGCACATGTGTTGATTTATAACATTTGCAGTGAGTAGGTGGTTTATATAGGCATGTCTGCTTTGCATCCTCTGGACCTCATTCTCTTTCTTCTCTCCTGTCATAATTCTGTACATATAAAGAGACTGCCCGACAGAAGTTAAACAAAGTACATGGTCAAACCTCATGTCCTCATTTACCCAGAGCGAAAGGAATAAATGTGTGATCAACTCGGCTGAGAATTGCCTGTGGGGAGTCGTGGGGCAGTGAGTCGTTCAGTGTAACCGGAGCCTGAGATTCTTGGAGTGGGAGAGAAGGTGGGCTGAGGCCAAGCTGTGAAAGGCCTCGGAGGTTGTACTCTCCCGCACTGGGCACAGGGGAGCCAGCCAAAGTCTCAGGGCAAAGAAGACTCACATCCCTATGGGCGCCTTACAGAGCGCGCCCTGGCTGCGGCCCGTGGCCGGAGCGAAGGCAAACTGGAGGCAAGGCAGGCAGGCCAGTTTGGACGCAACGACCTGAAGGCCTGAAGGAAGCTGGTGGCAGAGAGATGGAAAGGAGGGAGTGATTTTCAGAGAAACCACAACAACCTGTGTCCTCCACGGCGCTGTTCAGTGAGCCGAATCTTTGCTTTCTAAACTGCCAGTGTTTCAGAGGCAAGGAGCTTCGTGTTTGTTCTGTATACCTGATATAGCTCACTCCCTACATTGCAAGCAGAGATAAATAACAACCCCGTCACCACAGAGCACAGGCAGATTGCAACCCTGGCCAAGCACCCCTGGAGAGCTAGGGTTTCCCCAAGTGAGACTCTTTCCCTCACAGTCCTCAGATCAGCATGACACCATTTGTTGGTGGCTGGAAGGGATGGGGGCCCTTGTGAGGAGAGCATGGTGTTTAGTTGTTTATGTAGTGCTCAGGGGCCCCTCCGCCTCTTTTGGACTGAGTTTCCTACCAAGACATGCTTCCTAGAATAGCTAATACAAATTCCATAGTAAGGGCTTGAGTGCAAAGTTAATCTCGGTCACATCTCCCATCTAGATTTTGTTTCTTGACACAGTTTTCTTTGCCGGCTACTGTTTGTTATCAGTAAAAGTCTGGACTGCCTAACTAGACCCACGGAAAAAGGTATCATGTGCACACACATTTTTCCTAGTCCTCTTCCTTTTAGACCAGAAATTCTGTATAACATTTTCCATAAGTGAAAGAGAGAACCACTTCCTAGTTCTTTTGGATCTTTTTTTTTTTTTTTTAAACAACAGACCTTCCTTTTGGATTTACATCAGCATTTAGCTAACTTCCTGAACACTTCACCCATTTCCTGAACTTATTCTGAGGAAGGAAAAACATCCTCCTTCAGAAATAAATGCAAATAATCACAGAGATTATTTTTATTAAATAAATGGTGTAAATGCAATGGAATTTCCTGTACAATGTGTGTTTACTATGGATAGTTCAACAAAACTCTCTTCGTTGTGATATTGTACTGTCGATCTCATTTGCAGGTAGTCTGAGGAATTATAACTATTATGTAGCTACTCGATAGATGAGTTCTGAACATTTGCAATTTTTTACTTTAAAAAATAGTGTTAAGTGAAAAATCTGAACACTAGGGGGAATTGCTTTCTTCAGGTCAGCAATTTTGAAGCTTTTTTAAAAAATGGTTTTCTTCTGACACCTACTGGTGAATAGGGGAAAACCCTATTCAGAGCCAAGTATTGACTCCATAGAGTGTAGCAGTAATAATTAGAATTTTTTATTTTGCACCTGCTGACGAGAAAACACACCTCTTCCAAGAACTTCTTAGTTTGCCATAGTGCCTAGAAATCCTGAGAAGTAGTGACTTGGAAAGAGCAGCCGTTTTGTGTCTCCGGACATGTTCTCTTTTCTTGCTTGATCAATCTTTCCTCTGAGCCAGCCCACCACCCAAGGCTAAATGGGTTCAATTTTAAGAATGAATGAATAATGTGAGACTTTGCAGAAGAAACACATCAGTATATCAAGCTGGAGTCAGTCTTTTAATTTAAAAAAAAATTTTTTTTTAATGGAAGCTGTCTCTCTGTATCGGTGAGAAGTCCTCCTCTCATTTAACCATCTTAGTGGGAAAGAATGGTACTTTGCTGGGGAGTAAATCTCACTGACATCTTAGAGATGTATTGTAGGCCGATGGCCTGTCATTTCTGAATGCTTTGCAGGACTCTTCTTACGTTCTCTAGTGTTTGGCTGCAGCTGATTTTTAAAGAGAGAAGTGATAGGAATCTCCGAGAGCCTGCTTGCTCTCCTCATCCCCACCCCCGCCCGGCAGAAGGCCATCCGGGACAGACGGATATCTGGCCTCCTTGCACCATCCTCAGGAAGAAACTCCTTAATCCATCACTCAGACTGACATTCTTCCTTAGGTTCAAACCCCTTAGTGTGATATCCAAGGCCTCCTGTCTCTGACCCCCTCTCCATCCTTCCAGCCTCACCTCCCACCAACTCCGCAGACGCAGCCTGTGTTCTAGCTAATCCCAACCACTCCCAGTTCCCCGTACACCCCCTGCTGTCTCACCCTTCTCTGCCTTTGCACGAGTTGGTCTCCTCAGCCAGAAGACTGTTTCTCTCATGGTCCTGTGCTCATTTTTCAAGACCCCGTGTAAATGTCTCCTCTCCTGGATCCTTGCATGATGCAGCCAAGTGGACTGCCCTCCTCTGAGTCACCTCTCAACCTAACTTGGCAGCTGTGATCGCACATCCCACAGAACATTCTATTGGTTCTGTGTCTCTCCTCTAGACTTATGTGAGCTCTTCAAGGACCAGAACTTGTGCCTAACACCCTGGCTTGTCCAGGTGCTCCACAAATGTTCTCTGACATCCTGATACCAGCCATTTGTGGCGTTAGACTGTCCCGCTTGGCTGCAGTGTTTTGATAGGCGCAAATTAAGATTGGAGGCAACTAGCTGAAGGGTAGAGTTCACTGTCAGGAGAGTAAGTCTTTGAAAATGCACAGAACCATTTATTATCCCAAGTGACCTCAGCCTTCGCCCCCTGAGGAATAAGATAGTTTCACAAAAATAATCTCTTAAGTTTCTCTCTGGGTCTAACATTGGAGAATTCTGTAATGGAGGGAGCTATGATCTAAAAAAGGACTTTTAAAAATCTGGGGACCATACAGGAAGTATATGCAAAATATTTTATGTATGTACCTGTCTTTTTTTTTTCCTGGGGATGTACTCCATCCCTTCATAGATGGGTCTATGGTCTTGAAAGAGTAGATACCACTGTTTAAGAATCATGGGTCAAAAGAACAATCATAATCTCTACTGGGTCAACAGTTATTGACACTTTCTTGAGAACTACAGGAGGGAGCCTCATAAACCAGCAGATGCAAAGCCCTTGCTGCTTTTTCTCCACTGCCTTTCGTTAGGACACACATACAGGCCTGGTCTGCATTTAAAAAGAAAGGCTAAGAGGGTTTAGCTTTGTTCCATTTGTGCTGCATTAATGCCCTCCACCTCAGGTTATAAATGTAAGGTGAGGGTGCGGTCAGAACCCTCATCAGCAGATGCTTATGTACCACTCTCCACGTACGATGTTCCTACTCGGGAAAAGCTATCTCAGAGCCCACAGGTTCTGCCCAACTGGTCCACACCGAACCCTCTGGGGAATATCAGGAAACCTGTACTTGAAGCCTGACCACAGAAAACTTCTGCCACTGTGATCTGGGCCTGCCAGTTGCTGGGATGCTTTTGCTCCTTGATGGGAGATGCCAACTGCAAGGAGAATTGTGGCTGGCAGGGCAGGCATCGTGGGTGTGTAACCTGGGCAGTCATTCAGGGCCCCATCCTTCGAAAGACCTTTTGCTTTGTTAATGTTCATCTGCTGCTGTTTTGAAATACCTAATACTTTTTGAGCCAAGGTTCCCATATTTTTACTTTGCAATTGGTCCTGCAAAGTAAGTTGCCAGTCCCAAGTAGCTGCGTGTACCTGAAGCAGCACCATGGAGTAGAAAGAGCATGAGCTTTGGAGTTGACAGTTGGCAATTCAAATCCCAGTTCTGCAACTGTCTATCTGTGTGAGCTTGAATAGATTACTTAAACTCTCTGAGCTTCAGTGTTCTTATATCAAAAATATAAGGTGATTATAATATCACTCTTTTACAATTGGTATAATTAAACAGCACGTGATAAAGTAATTGGTACTGGTTCATAATGACAACAATGATTTGAAAAGAACTAGTCAAGAAAATATGAAGTAGATTAGCATGAAAAGCAGATCATAACAAAACAAATAAATAAAAAGGCATACATACTGCCTTTTAGGGTTGGAAAGGATCCTAAAGAAAAGCTTCTAGGTCAAGTCGTTTCCACCTTTGTCCTTCTGTAGCACTTTGCATGTAGTGTCATTAGAGCACTTAGAAATATCGTTATTTTCCTTTAATACACATCTTTTCCCCCATTAAACTTTGAAATTGCCTGAAATCAGGGACTGGGTCTACCCTTTAAGAAAAATTTTCAGTTCCTAGCATAAGGCCTTTCACAAAGTAGATGCTTAATAAGTCTTTGTTGAAAGAATAAACTAGTTCATCATTTTATTTTCTAGGTGATAAAACTGAGGCTTAGGGAAATTAGGCGAGCTGCTCAACTCACAAAACTTGTTCTTGGCCAAACCCTCTGTTTGTTTTGAAGGGACTGCTTGGGGACCCCATGTGGGCCCAGCCCTTGGAGCTATTAAACACAGTCTTTATATCTCACTGAGTTGCAATTACCAGATGATCTAGGAAATGTTTAAGCCTTTTATGTATGTGTATATTTATTTACTTGGAGTAAACTATCAGAGGGGAAGCGCGGTCACTGGAGCTAGAAGGTGCTTGTGATGGTCCGAGAGCTTGTGGAGAAGGCGATCCATCAGGTCACCTTTCCCGAGCTCCCAGTTCTGCACAGCTTCCCTTTCTCCTTCCCAAACCCTCCCATTCATGGGATTATCTTCTGTGATGCTGATGTCCTGCACGTGATTGATCACCCACCACTATCTTGGGGACCGGAGAGTGACCTTCTGGATGCATTTGTAAGGAACCAGCTTGGAAACAAAAACAAAAACTTGAAGGCATCCCCTGGTCGGCCTGAGATAAGGGGACCTCAGAGTCTTTTTTCATTAGCCTGGCAAAACAGTCCAAACAATAAAAAAATCCATAAGAAAATATTCTGCTTCCAGGGACTTAAAAGAGACTTTCATTTCACCCACCCCACCAACAATGACACCGTCCCTATGTAAGAAAACAAATGCGTTTGTGAGAGGAGAGGAAGGGCAGAAAGCAGAGAAGGAAGGGAGATTAATAGAGAAAGGGAGGATGGGGGAGGGAGGGGAGGCGGAATGCAGGGGGAAGATGAAGGAATAAACAAAGACGGAGAGAAATTGAGTGTGTTCGGAAAGAGATGTGGGACTAATATTGACCTGAATAATGCTAAGAGGCTAACTCAAATCATCAGGAAGAATCAATTCAAGTCACTTTGTTAAGCCCAGTAGGCGTGATAATAATTCTGGGGCTTGGGAGGAAACAGTGGGGTACAGTGAAAAGGTCTGGGTTTGAGTTTTGGTTCAGATGATAATTTGTTAATGTGAACATGGACACATCATTTCAAGTCCTAGACCTCAGTTTTCTCATCCAGAAGTAGGGGAAACACATGAAATGAAACATATGAAAGTAATTTGAAGAAATAGAGTGTAACACAAGCAAACACAGTCTCAAATTTACACTCAAGCTGGAGCCATTCCACTTAAATCAAAACAGGCTTCGACGCGTCTCCAGCTCTGCTTTTCAGGGGGTCAGTAACGTTTCTACCTCATATTTTTAAAATAAATAAATACATAATTCAGTGATCTCGTCACATCATTATGCCCAGGTGAACTCTTTCCAACTCCTGGATACAAATCTGAAATGATATAAAAAGAAAAAAGACACGTGGTTTTATCACCCCCTCCCCCACTGCTCAACACATTTATTAGTGGAAAGTGGACATCTGGTTAGGAATGCCACCTGCTCCAGATGCCAGTTCTGCCGCTCGTGTGCTGTGTGACCACAGGCCAGTTTCTCAGCATCATCCACCCTCTCTCTTTCCACCTCTGATGTGGAAACACCTCCCTCCTGTTGTGGAAATAGCTCCCTCCCTGCGTTGTCACCTCAAAGGCAAGTGCTTAGTGCAGCTCCTGGGGTCTGTTAGAGCCTCTGCCTGTGCTGACCATGGCCGTACCCTCAGTCGTAGGTGGGAAATACATGGTCCTTTCCCTTCTCCCTTCCTCTTTTTCACTCCTCTTACCCCAGCCCCATTCCCACTTCTTCAGGTGTCTTTCCATTGCCCCCCAAGTAAAGCCTTGGATCTGAGTGTCTGAGCTACTGTGGTTTGCCATGTATTTTTTTTTTTTTGCCCAAATTTTCAAGGGAAAAATAAGGATGCACATTATACATGGGTATAACGATCACACATCATGGGGTATAACAATTCAGGTGTATAATGCGCCCACAACGTGGGTGCGTGTTATACATGGGAGGTTCTTACTGCTTGAGAGCATTTCTGTGAAATGAATTTCAGATAGGAAATGAAACCGCACCTTTGTGACTGTGTGTCTGTCCTGGGTGTCAGCAACAAAAACAGACTCTAGGTAACTTATTAGAA
Organism: Mormoops blainvillei; assembly: GCA_004026545.1. Lineage (NCBI taxonomy): Eukaryota > Metazoa > Chordata > Mammalia > Chiroptera > Mormoopidae > Mormoops > Mormoops blainvillei. The sequence goes on from PVJD01006551.1 coordinate 51,794, forward strand.
AAGGGAATTTATTGGAGGGACATTGGAGCATAGAGAGAGTTAGGCTAAGAAATGGGTGGAAATTAGGAGGTGATACCTGTGCTAGGAAGGAGGCAGTGAGGAGAGTGAACAGATCTGGGTTTGGGTTTTGAGGGGGATGATAATTTGTTGTCATTTCAATTCCTAGACCTCAGTTTTCCCATCCAAAAGTGGAGAGTCAGAGGGCAAGGCCAAAGCTAAGTCACAGCAATGTTGCCTTGGCAGCAGCAATTGGGTCAGCATGCTAGTTCTGCTGCTTTTGAGCAAATGGTTTCCAGCTGTCTCCATGGGTAACCACCAACTACATCCATGTCCTTCTATTGCTCCCTGGAGACTCCAAGTTCCAGGGAAGACCACCGGGTGAGGTAAGCCCAAGTCACTTGCCTATACTCAGATTGTGCCAGGGCCCTGTGTGTGTGTGTGTGTGTGTGTGCATGTGACAGAGAGAGAGAGAGAGAGAGAGAGAAAGAAAGAGACAGAGAGACAGAGAGATCCTGTCAACTTACAATGTGGAAGGTGGGTTCTACCAAAACATCACACCAAAACAAACCAACGCTTAAAAAAGAAAGAGGGATTGGATGACAGATACTTATAATAAAAAATATTACAAATGTCCACTGCAGCTCAGAACAAGATCTTCAATTGCTTCTGGAGCTCATGGAGTCTAAGACCGTGCCTTGTGCGGGCATGTCTTCTATTTATGGACAAAGAGTCCAAGTACAGCAGCGAGATGTTTAGCCTTCGTTGGTGTGGATAGGAAGGATCCAGCTGTGTCTGCTCATGGAGCATGGTTGGAGGTGGGGGAGTCAACATTAAGTTAAAGCAAAATAATTAGGGATTTATTATCTTTGAAAAAAAACACATGAAAAAATGGAGTAAGTGACATGGCGAGTGACCAGCTATTTAGATGGCTTTTGACAGACTTCTGCGCAGCTCTTTCTCTAAACCTGTGTGCACTCAGGCAGATGCTCTGGACAGCCCACGTATGTTTCCCACGCACTCTGGGCTCCAGCAAACTCTCCTGAACCCTGGGTGGCCGTGTCACTGATCGTTACGGTCTCTGCCTCAGGAACTGACAGTCTGCTTCCTTTCTTCTGTACCCTTCAAACACTAATTATTCAAAAAAAATAAATCCAAGACTCAAGCCCAGCAGCTGAATGCGTTTTTTGTTTGGGAAAGCCCAGTTTTCAGTAGAAAACTATCCCTGGCAAAAGCAGCTCCTGTCCCCCTGCTTTTTTTTTTTTTTTACCCCAAGATCAAGTGTTCTGATGAATCTCAGCAGCCATTGGATCTACTTCCTGCCAAATGGTGACAAACCAGCAAGGAGATTGTGATTAATCACCCCAAGCCCTTCATCACAAACAAACAGGACTGCCTCGGGGCAATCCCGATGGTCCCCGTTTACCTCCAACACTTGCCATGGGTTAAGTTAGACTACATTCTCATTTTCGTATGGGGCTTCACAGTGTGTATAGAGCTTTACAGTTTGCATGGAGCTTTGTCGTTTGCCCCCTTTCACACGTTGTTTTATTTCATCCCCATGACAGGCCACCAGGAACTATGACCTTTCTCCTGAACTATTATAAACATCTTCTATCTTTCTTAAGGTCCACCCTTTCTTTTCTCATTTTTTAAATTGAAGTATATTTAATATACAACAACAAGCACGAGTCTTGGTTGTTCACTTTGATGAATTTTGGCAGTTGTACACAGCGTAACTGCCATATGCAGCAAGATATAAAACATTCCCAATACCCCAGAACATGCCTTCATTTTTCTTTCTAGGCAATTTCCCTTCCCCCTCCCCCACCCCGGCAATCACTTTCTGACTTCTACGACTGCAGATTACTTTTTCTGTACATGGGTTTCATGTCATAGCAATGAAATCATACAGCATATACATTTCTGTGTCATGTTTCCCCCTCACGGGTTTAAGAATCATCCATGTTGTGTGTATCAGAAGTGCCTTCCTTTTTATTGCTAAGTAGAATTCCATTGCATAAATACACCACAGTTTGCTTATGAATTTATCTTTTGGTAGAAATTTGTGGGTTTCTGGGGGCATAATTTTTGCTATTACAAATACAGCTGCTATAAAAATTCTTGTACAAATATTTTTGTGAACATATGTTTTCATTTAGCTTGAATAAATACCTAAGAATGAAACAGCCGGGTCATAGGGTAGGTGTATGTTTAACTTTGTAAGAAACCACCAAATAGTTCTCCAAAGCAGTTTATCAGATACGAGTTGTCAACATCCACTCATGCTTCCTCCAGTCATTTCTCCTCACAGGCTCCAGAGTAAGCTATTCCAAACATAACCTTGATCCCATCACATTTCTGCTTAAACCCTTTTAATGGCTTCCGACTGTCCTTAGGATAAAGTCCAAATTTTGTAACCGCCTGCACAATTTGGCCCCCCACATCGTATTTAGCTACCTCTTCCCCGTGTCTCCCTACGCTCTTGTATCTTCATCCCAGGCACAGAATGGGTATGTCCGTCCTCCCCAGGGCTTTTGGACAGATGCTCCCTTTTCCTAGACAGCCCTTCTTCATCCTTTTGCCACGTTGCCCATTTACCCATCATTTCAATTTAAAAGCTACTTCCTCAAGGACTTCCTCTGCAGACCACGTCAGGCCTGTCACCTGTTCCTGTGGCACCCTGCACTTTTCCTTCTTCATAATCATTGCAGTTGTTATTTTTTTTTAAATTAAATATATTTATGTCAACTTTTGATTAGGTTATACTTTCACATGATTCAATAATTCTCAAAAGATATATAGTGAAAAGTATTATTCCCATCCCTGTTCCTATGTGCAAGTGTAGGTTTCCCAACAACATTTTTTTAAAAGATCCCCTTATATTGTTTTAAAAAATATTTTTAGATTAAAAAAATTGCCTATACAATATTTTGCATCCACATACTATATCAATTTTAGTACTACTATTATATTACTTCATTATGTTAGTGTATAATTAATTCTATTTGCATTACTTTACTGTCATTAGTATTACATTAACATGCTCCTGCACTTTGCTTTTCCCACTCACCGGGGTGTCTTGGCAATTTCCCATTCCAGAGCTTAGCGGGCATCCTCATTCTGTCACTGACACCCAGTGTTTTACTCAGCGGCTTATCCAGGCCTGTTGACCATATAAGTGATTTTTAATCTTTTGCTATTATAAAAAATGCTGCAATGATAACAGTCATTTCATGTGACTTTTTATGAGCGTGAGAACATCTGAAGGACAATTTCTTAGAAACAAACTGCTGCTATAAAGGGTACATGAGTTTATATTGTAGCAAATTTTGGCAAAATGCCCTCCATGGGGTTGTACCCGTTGATATTCCCACCTGCAACGTATAAGTGTACCTGTTTCCCCTTGACCTCACCCATGTGTGTTGCAGAACATTTGGACGGTTGGCAGTCTAAGAGCAGAAAAAATATTACCTCAGAGTAGTTAGTTTTAGTTTGTATTTCTTACTTAAGAATCTAAGCATCTGGTAGGATTTTGTATTTTTTAGTCACTTAGCACAGTGCTGGCATGTAGTAGATATCCAGTCTATCTACTGATATAATAGTAAACGTATGTATTATGTTTAATTCACAACATGATGTATTATGTGCTATATATGTATGTCTTATGTATTAATATATAAGCACATGTATTATATATTAATATATATATTTGTTAAATGGATAAAAAGACTGAATGATTGAAGAGGTTAGGGCAAGTGATTTAGGACACACAGCTTATAAGTGAAGACTTTCTGGCATGGAGTGCAGTGTGCATTCTGTTAGTCTCTGTGTCCCCACATTTCTCGGGGGGTCCAGAAGGAGAAAGGAAAGGAGATGTCACAGCAAAGCAAAAGGTAAAATCCTAGCCTTGCCCTGGCCAGTGTGGCTCAGCTGGTTGGAGCATCGTCCCATGGACTGAAAGGTTGTGGGTTCAGTTCCTGGTCAGGACACATACCCAGGTTTTGCATTTGATCCCTGGTCATGGTGTGTATGAGAGGGCAGCTGATAGATGTTTCTCTCTCACATCAATATTTCTCTCTCTCTCTCTTCTCACCCCTTGCCCCGCCCACCCCTTCCCCTGTCTCTAAAAACAATGAAGAATAAAAATGTCCTTGGGTGAGGATCAAAAAGAAAAAATCTTCGCCTTGTTCTCAGTGTTGCTGTTGAAACAATTTACATGATACCAAGCATTCTACTCAAAGCCAACTAAGAACACCCAGCTCAGGGTTAGCTTCTGGGGTCTCATAACTCTGCATTTGTTTACGTACATGGCCTTGAGGGTCGGTCAGACCTGAGTTTGAATCGCAGCTCTGATGTTGCCTAAGACTGTCTTCTCCTAGGATACAGTTAGATAACAACCCCTGCCTCTAACAGAAACCTGGAGGCTTCTGCTTAGCCCCAATTCTCTTCCTCCAACAACTCTCTTCCCTGTTCATGGTTTGTGACTCCAGGCTCCTGGCAGAGCTGATTAAATCCGAGGTGGACGGGCCCAATTGAGGTCAATCAGAATCTCAAGTCATTTGGGAAAGAACCCAGAGTCTTTGTTAATTCTTGATCTGGGAAGTAGGATGAGACCACTACTGGCTAGCCTTACATGGCCTCACGTTGGAGTTCGAGGAGGCGCAATGAGAGCTGCACCCCTTTCTTTGCCTTTCTTCAGAGTGAACTGAGGGTGGAGGAGACTATGGGAGAGGAAGAGCGGCCTGTGGGCTTTTTATAAACATGGCTTAGTGTGGCCATGCAGAGCCCTAGGGAGACAGGCGCTGGATGGGCAGCCCGAACAGCTGGCGGCTGCCTCACGTAGATGGTGAAGGGAGACTGCGGGCTTTCGGAGGGGCTCCATCGAAGAGAGGGGAGGAGAAAGGGCTGAGCCACGAGTGCCTGGCCGTTTTCCCAAATTCATCCATCTAAGGCTGGGAGTGTAACCCTAACGGGGTCCTTGTGCTTAGAAATAAGGAAGGTCACTCTAACGTGGAGAGGCTGAGAGAAGCGGGGCTGACAAACAATTCTCACCCGAGAAGTAGCTCCAGTTGTCTGGGCTCTGATTTCCCAGCTTCGGCCTCTCGTCCCCCTCAGAAGGCCAGCCACATTTTTCTTGCCCTTAAATCCTCTCAGCTACACAGCATTCTTCGTAATGATGCGTCCCCCTATATTTAATTCTTTCACGTGGGTCCTGTTACTGGTAACGAACAACGCTTTCTTAGGAATCCAAGTCACACAATGGTGAGGTTTAATTGGGAAGGGAATATAGAGCACCTGGTGTGGTGGGGTCAATATATGTTTAGTTTTATCTATTTATTTTTTGATAGGGGAAGGGATGTGGCAAGGCTCTGAGCCTCAGTCAGTCAACTGATTTTCAGTTTGAACATGACGCCAAAACAAACCCCAAAGTCTTGAAATTTCTACCTGAAGGTCAAACATCCATTAAAAAGTAGTATATTTGCTGTGAAAACATTGCTGAACACATGTCTGTCAGAGGCTGGGAGGACAGCGCGGGATAGTAGCTGGAGCCAGACATACTTGGGTAATAATTCAGGCTCCGACATGCACTAGCTGGGAAGGCTTACAAAAGGCGTCACCTCAGTGAGCCTGATTTTCTCAGCCATAAAAGAAAAGCCCAGTTGGTATGATTGCTGGGAACACTAAATGTACTGTGCTCCCAGCACATAGTGAGTGCTAGTGAATGGTAGGTATCATTCTAATATTCCCAATACTCCCCCAAAGGTCCTCCCTTCTAATAATAAGAACTACCTACCTGATTATATTTCCCTTTTTACCTGCAGTTCGGAGTCAAATTTAAAACTTAGGCGTGGCAACCCTGTTACCATTAAGGTTGTCCTATTGAAACCTTGTTCCCTGACTCTTGATTTTTTACTTTTGAAGCTTATCGAGCAATGGGATGAAGCTTATCAGCCTTACCAGACAAGGGCGTGTGTGTGCGTGTGTGCGTGTGTGTGCGCGCGTGCGTGCACATACACTCACAAGCTTCAGTTCAGCAGTTATTTTTCAAGGGAATTCCCACTTGGGTAACTCCCTGCCAAAAGAAAATGGTAAATCACTTTTCAGTCCAGCATCCAGGGGCTCTGAAAACTAGCCCAAGAGAAATTTAATCTTGGTCTACATAACAGAAACCGGGCAGCTGGCCAGCAAACTTTTGTTTTGTGTTTTAAGAAAAATTGAGAGAAATGCAGCATGCTCTTTGTCAAGCGATATCTGTGGTGATCAAGTGCAGCTCCACTGGGCTAAGAGCTCACTCCGGGAAAGAACCGGGGTTTTTAGGTGGGTTGAGCTAAAGGAGGACCCTGGGGGGTCAACTCCCCGGGGTGACTTAAAGGCTGCAGAAAATGCTAAGGAGTGGAACACTGAGCTTTAGCATCATGGATGTTGGTTCTAAAAGTGTCACAGATCAGCAGCTGCTAAGGGTGGAGTGGAGGTGGGGAGGCAGGGTGCTGGGCAGGAGGGAAGCTGGGAGATGAGCTGGGGCCAGCTCACAGCAGGAAGGGAGTGGGAACCCTCCCCTACGGGGCTGTGGGAGCCCTTGGACCGTTTAAAACAATCGTGTTGTCTTTTCTATGCTCCAACTCAAGGTTGACTGAACTAGGAGTCAGGAGTTTTCTCATTATCATATAATCACTATAACAATACTTGGAGGTAGATTTTATTACTTTTCTTTTCCAGTTCTGTAAACCGAGACGCAGAGGGTAATGAACTTGCCTCGATTATACCTGGCTAGGTGGAGCCAACAATACTTGAACCCGAGTCCAAGAGCCTTCAGGCCCAGTCATTGCGTTTTCCAGTTTGGCTCCAAAGCCAGGGCAGTATCTTATTTAGTCATCTTTGTTATTCTTATCCCTCCCCGCCTGCTCCCAGCTTTCCAAAATTTAGTAGAGTTTGGGGGGGTTGAAAAAGTCAAACATGACCTCACCATTTTTTTTCTTTCTCCAGCAGGCCCTGGAAGTGGCTGTAGAAACCGGCAAAATAAGTGTACTTTGAGGCCAGAGGCCCTTTTCTCCCCTTCTGAGCACATTACCTTTTCCTCCCATCTCTGGGAGAGGAATTTTGCCCATGGGAGCTGTCTCAGGTGCCGACTGTCCCCCCTGACCTTTCCGTGCCTCCCTAACACATTCCTGCATCTAAATCAGAACTGGTCAATGTTTCACTCCCCCTGCAGCCCCCCCAGCCCTATCTTCTGAAGCTGGTGAGCAATTAACCTCCAGCAGTTCTTGATCTGCTCTCCTCAGAAGCCTCCCAACACTTTCCTGCTGGGCGTCAATGATCTACCAAACCTGACAGGCCACCGGCGTTCTTCCTCTTGTCTTCAAGTAGCCTCTTACATACATTTTTACAACGATTCTGATGATGTATAATTCTTCCAAACAAGGAAATACATTTTAGGAACAACAGAGCCTGGATCAACCCCCGAAGCACATTTTCTGTTGGAAATTCTTACAAAGAACCAGAGAAGAGGGGCAAAGTTCTCTTAACCGGTGCAGTTTTTCCCTTTTTATTTTTCAAAATGAGGAATATCATTCTTCTCTTTTAAATTTATTTGGCAAATTAAATGACAATGTATGTAGGACTTTTTGGCTCATAGTAGCAATTAAGAAACTGTAGCCTAAAGTACATAAAACCATCGAATGTGGGAACTGGAAACACCTAATAGCGCTTGACATCTTTTTTACAAGTGAGGAGGCCCCCAGAGGGGAGTCTGGGATAAGTTCAGTGATCTTTCAGCCAGCTGGTGGTCTATTGGCTCGTTGAGCTCTGTCTAGTAGAAATACAATATATAAACCATACAATGTAATTTTAAAAGTTCTAGTAATCACATGAAAGAATAAGGAAACAAGCAAAATTAACTTTAATAACATTTTATTTAACCCAATATATGCAATGTATTATCATTTCATATAAATTATATGAAATGATAATCAGCTGCCATTAATTAGCTGCCATTAATTTATATAAAAATTATCATTGACATATTTTACTTTCTTGTACTGAATCTTCACTTTCCAGTGTACCTTTTGCACTTACAGCACAATTAACTAAGACTAGCCACATTTCAAGGGTTTAAAGTGGCTAGTGGCTGCTGTATTGGACAGTGCAGCTTCGAGTTCAATTCGAGTCAGCAAACATTTTGTGCACTTGTTATATGCCAGGCACTCTATTAAACGCAGACATCTGAAGGTGAACAAACACAGCAGGTGACTAAGTTGACGGCCCTGGAAACCACAAACCATAACCCAAGGTAGGGTCCCTTCCCTTCTGCTGAATTATACTCATTCACGTTTGGTTGAGCAAGTCAAGTAAAACAATTTTCTAGGGAAAATATCTACATCTCTAGGGAATTTTCCTCTGCTCAGTTATCAGGGCATAGAAAAATATTTATTTTTACTAAGCGACTATGTCCTAGACATTGTGTTCTCCACTCAACAGATTTTGTCTGATTTATTTCTCCTAGTAACTGTGTACAGACATGATTTTGCCCGTTTTTCCAAAGAGAAAATCAAGGATCTGATAGGTTAAGTAATTTGTCCCAGGCCCATACAGTTTATCAAAGGTAGAGCCGGGGCTCAATTTCATAATGCAAGCATATGCAATTTGGTTAATGTCATTTAAAAGCATTCCCAAAGCTTTCTGAATAAAGTGACTGGAGGTTTATTTTCATAACAGCTTTCCACCTCAGATGACCAGTGATCCCCCTGCCTCAGGTTCTTGCTGCAAAGCAAGGGATGAGGATGTTCCGTTACTCAGTTCCTCAGCTGCGGGGAGCCACTCTGTGCCTGGGAGGCCCCACGTTGAAATGGGCCTCAGCTTCAAGTTCACCTCAAGGAGGGTTTACCTCGTTTCTTTCGATTGAGCATGTTGTGCACCACTTCCCTTGTCTGGGCTGCTGAGAGGCCAAGCCGTCGGTGGCGTTCCCTTTCCCATTGCCTGGACCTCTCTGCTACCTGCTCCTGCCCACGTGGCAATTGTATGTTCTGGCAAAAACAAAACCAAACCAAAAAACCAAAGCAAAACAAACCAACAAACGAAAAAGAACAGCCAGAACGTGAATACCCACCAAACTGGAACACAGCCTGCGGCGGCTTCAGTGCTTCCTGAAAGAATATCAGCGGCCATAAGGGTCACAGGTGAAGACGTCGGGGAACCCAGAGTAATCAAGGAGAGTGAAATGTTCTGATCGAGATCATCAGTGTGATTTCATGCGGGAACCTCCCACTGGAGGAAAATAGACAGTGTGTGTGTTTGTGTGTGTGGGAGCCAGTCCCTAGAAAAGGGCGGGAGCTGGTGAAGCAATTGAGCAAAAAACGAAAAAAAAACCCCAAAACTCATGGACATGAACAACAGCGTGGGGATAGCCAGCTGAAGGCGGTATGGGGGTAAAATGGTGACGGACGGAGGTGCGACTTGGGCTGCTGAGCACCCGATGCAGTGTACAGAGAGCGTGTTGTGAAATGGGGCACCTGAAACCTGTATAATTTTGTTAACCAGTGTCACCCCAATAAATTCAATAAAAAGGAAAAAGAAAAAAGAAACAATTCAAAATTAGATCACACCCTAAAACAGGGAGCGTATGACACTCTGTGAGGCTTGCCTGCCTGAACTCGAACTGGATTGACTCAAGCATTTAAAAAAAAAAAAAAAAAGACAAAACCTCAGGTTTATTCTGTCATTTGAAATAATTTGATTCTTTTTATTTCATTAAGTCAACAAACACTTTTTGAGTATCCACTAGGTACTGCACTAATCATTACACAGATGAGTTTGAAGAAAGTGATGGTGGAGCTGCCACACGAGGCCCCCAGTCTAGCAGGAGGCAGGCCTAAAGAAAACCAGTGCAAGGCAAGGCCACCCAACCCTCAGGTAGAATTGAAGGTGAGGCCCTGATGGCTGAGAATACTGGATTTCAAAAGTCAGAACTTTAGAAACATTTTAAAGACCCTTACTTTGCTGGTGAAGCAAATGAGGCACAGAGAGGTCATACGATTTGATTAGGGTCGTGTAGCAAGCTAGTGGTAGAGCAATTATGAGAAGGCGAGTCCCTTAACCTTGGGACCAACATGACCACCTTCCTCCACTGCTCCTAGGGTGGCACTTGGAGATAAGGATCAAGGCGTCACTACTGTCATTCAGTGAAGACAGTGGCTCTAGGTTGGATGTAGAATGGAGAAAAAAAATGGAGAAAGAAAAAATAAGGGAGAAAACAAATTTAGTAGCTGATACATAATATTTAAAACTATGGGCATGAATGAAATTCTCTAGGTAGAAAAATGAAAAGAAAGTCTGGATTTGGGCAGCAAAGATCATTGACATTTCACGTGGGGTAGAGTAGGAGGAGCCGACACGGGGGCTGAGAGGGAGCAGACGGTGGACTAGGACAGACCTAGGAGAAAGGGCATCATGGAAACCAAGAGAGAAAAGTGCTTCGAGAAGGAAAGAGCACCTCACTGTGGCAAACGCTGCTGAGAGGAAAATAGGACAATGACAATAAAAAGGGCTCGTTTGGATTCGGTATTACGGTGACATTGGTTAGTCACTGAGAGGCAGCAGCTAAGGCAGGGTGGGGTGAAGTTTGAATATGTGAGCAAGTGAGGACAGAGTGTGAAGCTTTGTTCTTATGGAAACTTTGGCCACAAAGGTAGCAGAGAAATGGGGTAAGGTCTAGAAGGAGATTGGGTTGGGTCAAGAGAGTTCTGCTTTTTTATAAAATAATATGGAATATCAACTGTCACTGAAAAATAGAAATAAAATAAATTGGGCACTTAAGGGAGTTTGGTTTTGGGTTTTCAGATAAGGCCCTTAGGTCATGTCTGTGTGTCCACACTCACCCTGTTCCTTCTTGTGGAGTGCCTCATCTGGCAAGCTTCTGCTCGTTCTGTAAGATCCTAATTTTAGTGCCTCGTCCTCTATCAAAAGACCTTTTTTCCAGGCCCAGTTAGGAGTCTTTCCTCAGGCCCCACACCATTCTGTGTACACATTGTCTACCTTAAGGTTTATCTTACTGGTGTAGGGGCAGGTTTTCCTGTCTCCCTTCTCACTGCACCAGAACAGGGCAAGGCAGGGGCTGTGTCTTCTCAAGGTTGTATCCTTGGAGCATGCAGGTGATCGGAAGCACTTAGATCTGGCACTAAGAAGATGCTCATTAACTATTTGATGAATGAATAAGTGAAAAATCAGCATACTATAAGTTTGAAGGCAGTTCGTGTGGCAACTTTATTTTATGAATAGGAAAACAGAGGCATAGGACAATTTGGAGTTCGATTTGTCACAGATTAGGAGGAGACCTGGGGAACCATTCAATCTCCTGTCCTACTCCCTTAGTTATTCCCAGGTCCCACTCTGGAGCTGCATTGCCAACCCAAGGCACCTGGGGCTGAAATCCTCAAGGTCACATCAAACTTAGAACTTCACCACAGGCAATCATGCGGGGCCTGTGGTCTATACATTTACCTTAATTTTAGCAGCATCTGTGGATTGAGGCTGGGAAACAGCTTATGAACAAAAGGTAAAAGCACTTTTCTGAATATCACACGGTGTGAAACAGAAGGGGGAGGTGGTTGAGGAAGGAAGACTTGGTTCCTCGGGTTGAATGTGTTTGACTGCGGGCTAAAAAAAAAAATCCGAAGCTCTTTTAAGGGGTACCACAAGGTGTCGCTGTTGAGCCTCTGTTAAACAAAAAATGATTTGGGCCAGGACTTAAAACACTTTAAACACCTTTATTTTGCAAATGAAGGAATTGAGGCACAGAGAAATCACATGATTGGTTAAGATGTAGCAAGCTAGTGGCAGAGCAATCATGAGAATTCAAGTCCCCCAACTTTGGAACCAACACGACCACGTTCCCCCACTGCTCCTAGGGCGGCACTTGGAGACAAGGATCAAGCCGTCTCTACTGTCATTCAATCAAGACAATGGCTCTAGATTGGACGGAGAATAGAGAAAAAATGAAGAAAGAAAAAAGAATAGAAAAAAACCCTCGGCATTCATTTTCACATGTGCCTTATTCAAAGTGCCTTATTCAAAGTGTTCAGTTTAGATGCCATTGCCCACAATGGGAGTGTGGCACACAGGGCCTTCATCTGCGGCAGGGTTTGAATAGCTGAATAGAAAGGTATCAGGTAATGGATTTCATCCTTTTTATGGCTTCAAGTTAAAAACGGTCTGGTTCCCAAGGAAAACAAGAAGCCAAGTTGCTTCAGCAAAGAATTGGCTGAAACCTAAGTAGGAACCAGATAAAAGACATTTGCTGGATAGAAGGACGAGGATAAGTTTCTGGGCCCTGCTGTTGGGGGAATGGGGAGCTACAGGGCAGGCGATCCTTTGTGAGCCCGTGACACCGAGACCACGTGCTTATTCCAGTGTCTGGAAAGGATGAGGTAGCAAAGCAGTCATAAGGGAGGGACTTTGTCCTACCCGCCCCCGCCAGGTGTCCCATGAGGTCTCCCCCATCCTCCGTGGTCTGATACTACCTGGCTTTTCTGAGTCCATGGTGGCTAGTGGAGTGTCCTTTTCTTACCTCCCAGGTAACCTTTATTTTTAATCAAAAGAGCTTTATTGTTTTCTTAAGAAATACCAATGTAAGCTCATTACAAAAATTCAGGTACCAAGTAGCAGAAAGAAAAAAATAGAAAGATCTGTAATCCCTCCATTCCTAAAGAATCACCGTTAGCATAGATTCAGAAAGCCGGCCTGTGGGGGCACCTGCCATGCGTTTCAAGTTGTGAAACAACACACACCCACCTCCGCTCTCCCAGAGGCTACACCCTGGTTGGGGGAGACAGGCAATCAATTTTTAAAAAGAAGTAAAATATACAGAATGTCAGATTGTGATAAGTTCTCTGAAGGCAAATAAACCAGAGAAGGGGATGGAGATTTAAATGGTGGTAAGATAGTGAAGCAGGATTTTTTTAAAGTATGGGAAGGGGAAAAAATTCCCCTTTCCCTCCTCTGGTTCTTTTGACTGGCTGAATAATCAAATCAACAGGAGGCAGGTTGCCAAGAGAAAATCAAATTTAATGCTGTGCACGGGGAGCCTCATAGACATGAGTCAGAGACCCCGCGTACACAAGAGGTTCAGAGATATAAGGGGGATTGAGGTGTATAAGGCATCTTGGGCCAGGGACGGGTTAAGGTGCCTTGGGAGCTTCAAAAGGTCATTGCAAGACGATAAAAAGAAAAAACAGAAGCTTTTCCTGCCCCATAGATAGGTCGAAAGAAATTATCTCTTGATAATCCCTTATTATGGGCAAGGCCTTTAATTCAAGTTCTTCTAGGTAGTTAAGGGGTGAGGGCAGAAATTCCTCTTCAACCTGAAGCTAAAATTGCCTTTAGCTCAGAGTAATCTCAATACCACTGATGCGCATCTTGAGGTGGCTCATTTTGGACCCCTACAGAAGTGTTATTTGAGCCTGAGGTAGATGAGGAAGCAAACCATGTTGGACACCTAAGGGAAGAGTCTTTCCTTCCCTTCCGTTTCCTGGGCCTGTGCAATAATGTAATTATAACATAAGCAATATACGACTATATCCTTAATGCAAAAAACTTCAAATAATACAGAAATAGATGGGCAACACCCTTATTACCACCCTCCTATCACCTTCTCCCCTCAAGTAAACCCTCTGACAATGGTGTCCCTTCTTGAGCTCTCTGCAATTACATCCATGTCTGTATACATCGCCCACACATTTAGCTGTATTTTATTTCCTACACAAATCAGATCATCCTTTGTGAAGGTGATGCTTTTTATTTTCAGTGGACAAGATCTTCTTAAACTTCAGAGCTCTACGAGACCTATGGGCCTCATCACTAATATGAGATAGACACATTTCATGGCTAAGTGTTGGTGGATATTCCACTTCCTCCCATGGGCTATTAATCTAGTATTCAATGCATTGTATTGGAATAATTTGTTTCTGTCGCTGTCCCTTCTACTGTACAGTGAATTCTTTGTGCTCAGAGATTATGTCTTCTCTTCCCAGAATTTCCAGTGCCTGGTACAATGCCTAACACACGGCGGGTGTTCGGTAAATGAATGGGCAGTTAATTACACTTTCATAAATTACCATAGAAGTCCTCCAGCACTGGATGAGACGTTGGCTGAGATCGATGTTATGGTCTGTCCTACTGGGCGCTGATTTCTTCTCCACTGAAAAGTCTGTCATTATCGGATACAGCCACTATGGGATGGCAGCCAGCGTGACTGTGGTCATATTCTTTAAATCAAATAGTCCAATGTTACCATTAGAATTAAGACCATTTAATGAGAGCTGCTTTTCACTCCCTTTGTTGAAAGAAAATGAACATTTAATCAGTAGACAAATGTGCTAAGGACTTTACAAAATGCTTCTCTTTCAAGGCACAAAACAACTCAACGAGATTGATGTTATTATGCAGATCAGGAAAGCAAGAACCAAAGAGATTAGAATGGATATTATGTGAGTCCATTCATGTACCCACCACCTCGATTTCTCTATCTTAATATTTCCCCATATTTGTTTTAGATTGCTTTTCTCTGAGAATAAAGAGCCATGTGTAAATATACCCTGGAGGGCTCTGTTCACAAATTTAATTGCCAACCCTGGATAGGGCATTTAATACAGCTTTGCCACTTAGTCAACAGATACCAATTGAGCCTAGGCCCTACGATTATCGAGAGGAACGAAGCTCAGTCCCAGTCCCCGAACGGGCTCACTTTCTAAGGAGAGAGGGGTGATAGGAAAGCCTTTACAATTGAAAAACAGGTTCTTCCGAGGGACAACCAGGCTTAGAGCTCAGGGGCCAAGGGAGGCCCCTACAGCACGTCTCCGCCCAGGGGTGGCAGAGGCCTCTGAGCGGAAGTGTCCCCTCTCCGACTAGCGCCAACTATGAGGGAGAGCTCGGTTGATAAGATCAAGCAGAATCCGTGAGAAACACGCATGCGTGTTTTTGTTCTCTCCACCAAATTTCGCTGCGAAGAATAAAATCCTTTTCTGGTGACACACACTTCCTGTCAGGATGAGGCACACCCAAGCAGTCAATACCACGAGAATTAAATGAAGAAAAATCCTCTAATTCCTCTAGGTGCACATTTTGGGTCCTGCTGGACTGTTGCCATTTTCCCAGCGGCTGAGCCAGGGGTGGACCTGAGGGACAGCAAATAAGAACGACGCACTAACAAGAGTAACAACCATGGTCACATTAAAACATCCAGCATTTATTATCTCCAATTAAATTTCCATGTTCTGTAAAAGCAATTCGTCCTCACAGAAAAATGACAAAAACTTGTGGGAGGGTTTTTTTTTTTTTTTTGGTAGAAACACAACCAAACTCCTATAATCTCTCAACTACTGTTAACATTTTGATGTATGTATTTTCTTTTTTAAAATCACATTTATATGTACTTTATATATCCTGTTCTGTTCACATAACTTTATATGGTAAATATTTCCCCATTAATTATGTTCTTTACAACATAATTATAAATGATTACATAATTTCCTGTTATGCAGTTGCTCTATGATTTACTAGTTCAATCTATTGTTGAACATTCAAAATTTTCCCCATCTTTAAGGTATTATGTTATTACAACTCTAAGCAAATACTTGCCTTATTAGAAGACACTGCTGGTGTCCTTTCTTACATTATCTCATTTCCTCATCATAAGCCTCCGAAGTAGGCATAATCAGTGTTTTGGAAATGAAGGAGCTGGAATTTAAAGAGGTCAAGGAACTGCCCCAAGGTCAGAGCCAGGTCTCTAACTCTGAGCCAGCCCTACCCGTTATCACACACTGGGTGTGCTTGGCTCTCTCTGTGCCACGCTGAGTTTTCTGCCTTCCCAGATGGAAGAGTTTCCTTGTACTTTCCTTTGTCCAAAATCTTAATCCTGGTCTCACTCCTTTCACATTCCCATGGATAGCCTTCCTGGTCCCTCAGTAAGATTCGAGCCTTTCCAATTAAACACTCCGCATTTGAAAGTTGCCAGGCAGCTGGGCTGATGCGATTGATGGTTCCCAACTGCTGGACCATATGTTCTCTCCCTCCTTCTTTCTCAGCTGTTCTGGGAAAGATGGACTGCAAGGTTAATCACGCCTCCATGTTGTAAAACTGAATCCTGATACACTCACTAAAGCCCTCATGGTTATTTGTGCCCTGCTTGGATTCCCATTTATATTCTCAACAATTTCCAAGATCTGAGGAGCCCTCAGCAGCTCAGCACATTATAAACAGGACACTAAAGTTAAAAAAAAAAAATCAAGCTCAAACTTCTCTTTCGAATTTCGGTCTTGTGTATTCGACAGTCTAATTGTCACCTTTACGCAGATGTTTCGAAACTTACCACATCTAAATCAGAATTCTTGATGTTTTCCTCCCCAATCTGTCTGTGGCAGGCATTGTTGGCTGTCTCCCCGGGAGCCATGCCCTGCCTCCGCCTCAGTTCCCAGGGTCTTGATTTTGCTCAGGGGCAATGTGCCCAGACTGGGGGTGGAACCAGGATTGGTGTGAGCCCATCGTAGCAGTCTCAGCTCTGTTGCTGGGTACTCATGTTCTTGGTCTCCAGTAGGGGATAGTTAGAGTTTTAAAAGCCTTGACTGATGTAGTTCCATTGGTTGGGCATCATCCTGCGAAGCAAAAGCTCTCCAGTTTGACTCCCCATCAGGGTACATGCCTGCATTGCAGGTCGGTCCTGGTCGGTGTGCTTGTGAGAGGCAAACAATCGATGTTTCCCTCACATATCCGTGTTTCCCTCCCTCTCTTTCACCTTCCCTTCCACTCTCTAAGAATAAATAAACAAAAACTTAAAAAAAAAAAGACAAAAGAAAGCCTGCGAGAGAATTTCTAGATACAAATTGTCCTTGAGATAAAAGAGAGGCTGTATTAGATATTTCTTGTGCAGAATTTCAAGCCATCCTGACCTCATTTTTTTACTCTATCCATCTCTGTGGTGATCAGTTACTTGCAAGATTCTGACAACTCCCCACTAGTGTAACTTCAGCCGGCAACTGAGGAACTCTTGCTTTCCACATTGGGGAACCCCTTCTTCCCAACCACCACCCCAACCTAGGATGACATCATCTCTCCTTGGAACTACTTAAATTGTTTCCTAATTATTCTCCAACTCTTGCCTCTTCTCCAGTATATTCTCCACATCACACCAGAGTAATCTTTTAAAAATATAACATGAACCATGTTAAATCTCGGCTGCAAATCTTTCAAAGGCTTTGCATTGTATTTCGAGTAAAATTCAAACTTCTTCCCATGGCCCACAAGGATTTGCATGATCTGGCCACCTACCCAGGTCTCCAGCTTTGGCGTCGCTCGATTGTCTCCTCACCCGAGCAGTGCCCTAGTTCTTCCGTGTTTGGGCCCTCACAGTGCACATTCCTGTGCCTGGGACACAGTTTCCCTAACAGCTCCTATGGCCGGATCCTTTTTATCAGCCAGATGTCAGTTTAAAAGTCTACCCTCTTAGAGAAACCTTCCTTCTCACCCAGGATTAAGTAATCCCCCATTACTCTTTATTATTACATCTTGTTTCTTTGTTTGTTTGTTTTGTTTTTTAGTCCTCACCCAAGGCCGAGCTTATTGATTTTAGAGAGAGGGGAAGGGAGAGAGAAAGAGAAGGATAGAAACACTGATGTGAGAGAGAAACGCCAATGGGCTGCTACTCGTACGCGCCCTGACTGGGGATAGACCTGAGCCTGGATTGAACCTGTGACTGTTTGAGATGATGCCCAACTAACTGAGCCGCATCAGCTAGGGTATCTTGTTTGTTTTCTTCATGGCATGTATGGCAAATTGCAATTACAATTTATTTGTTCATGTTTTAATTGCTTGTTTCCCTGATTCAGTTAGGATGTTTTAGAACAAAGGCAAGATTTTTATTCTACTGTATACCCAGGTCCTTCTACAATGCCTGTCTTAGAATGTGCACTCAATAAATATTTGTTGATTAAATGAATAAATTGTGATAATAACAATATCAGTTGCCATTTAATGTGTTTCTTCTTTGTGTGCTTAAATCCTCGCTCTGACACTTCTCAGCTCTGCAAGCTGAGGTAAGTATCTAAACCCCTCTATACATCAGTTTTCTTATCTTAAGTGCAGAAAATAATAGTCCCCAGTGGAGTTGTAAGAATGATTAAATTATTTATCGTATGTGAAGAACTGAGAGCAGTATCTGGCAAATAGTAAGTATTATATAAATGCTTAGGTGTTAGTGTTGTTATTATTATTATCTCTGCCGGAAAACTGAGGCTCAGGAAGATTAATAACATATCACTGTTGATTGGCAGCCTGGGATCTCAACCAACTGGAAGTGAGAATTAACAAAGATACCTCTGCTTTAGTGGAGGTAAAATTATAAAATATTTTGAGGAGAAAGTTATTATGGATACTATTGGGAGTGTCTGACACATTATAATCTTTCTTTTTTACCAATTGATTGCTTCTCAATGCTTTTGAAAACATAACCAGATGGCACTTCTTTTCAAGGACATTCACTTATAAGTGGGAACACAAATGGTTTAATATAATTATACTTTTAAAAAATTATATGGTGCATGCTTATAAAATTTGCTGGTGGAAAAAGGATGAGGGAAATCCAGTGAAATGCTTTGAAGACATCTACAGATGCAGAACAGCCTGCACTTCCTCAGGTTCCATCCACTATTTAACCCCCTCCAGTCTGGTTTCTCCATCCTCCATTGAAACTGCTCCCCCAAAGGTCACCAGTGCTGACTGACATCGGTCACATTTCCACCTGACAGAGCCAATGGGAGCTTTCTGCACCTCAGCTTACCAGATTCATTTGAGGCATTTGATGTTATTAACCAACAATGTTACTTTTTGCAACCCTCTGCTCTCAGCCTCAGCCACCAGCACTTCCCAGCTTCTCTTCCTCCTCTGACTCTCACTGACCAATGGCTGTGCCTCTTCCCCGGAGTTCAGTTTCCTGGGTCACTTCCCTTCTCGTACTTCCCATTCTCTCCTGGGAAAATCAGACCCAAGATTGTGGCCTCAACTCTCACCACAACTCACATCTCTAACCAGAAACTCGTTAAATTTTAATCTTGAATCAATTGCTGGTCATTTTCGTGAGCAGTTAGAATTTCAGAGTCTAGAACTCTCAAATACGAACTCTTTTTCATTAAGTTGCAGCTGCTATGAACCCTCACTGCCATTTCCCGGGGCATTCCACGGCAACGTCCTGCCGGCTCTCTCAGTCCTAATTACCATCCTCAACCTGTTCTCAGCACTCCTGTCAGCTGCTTTCTAAAACATGGAAATTTGATATCAAATATCCACTTCTGAAAATGGCAGAGTAGTTCTTATAAGACCACGCTGCCACAAATAACAACCATAAACTATAGGAACAAAAAATAAAAACCAACTACTTGAAAGCACTGGAGAGGAACGAAAAGCAGGCAGATAGTGGACAAGAGTCAGCACTTGGAAGAATGAAAAGTCATGGGCTTTACATTTTTTATGGATTTGTTGCAGGAGAGAAAGCCCCAGTCAGTACTGAGCAAGGCACCTAAACTCAGACCGAAGTGTGCATTCTCACTGGATGGAAGAACCAGAGGTAACCGTAGCACCTGGCAATTGGGGAGCGGAATCCAAGGAAGGTGCAACTTCAGACCTCATCATATAACGATCTATATTGGTCAGTTTTGGATTCTGTTACATCTAAATTAATTTGTTATTTTTATTTCCTATTATAACAGTAATGCATAGGACATTTAGTAGATATAGGAGAACAAAGGGAAGAGGATTATTTCTTATTCAATAATTATTCACTGAGTGCAAATTATGTCCAGGGACTAACCGTGGTACTGGGAATACAGCATTGGGAAAAAAAGAATCCTTGCTTTCACTCTAGTAGCTGAGTCACAGGAGAGGAAAATAAATGAATAAATATGTAATATAATACTCAAGGGGAGAATTTCAAGAAAATAAAAGCCAATGTAGCTGGACAATATAGAGCAAGAGAGAGAATATTTAGAATGCTAAAATACACACTTACAGGAGATCTTTTTTTTTAATTGAACAAACTTTAGCTCATTCTAGATACTTTAGAAATTACCTTTGAGTGGCAAATGTGAAAGATATAAATACTTTGCATTCAGACACCATGTTTATAGTTAAGTATATGCCTTTTTTTTTTTAACCTATAAAATACTGCCTAAGTACAAACTAGGTTTTTGTGGTTGGATTTCTCTAGGAAGACAAACAATTTTTGATGAGTTTTTTAAAAAACCTGAATTGATTCAGTGTTTTGGTGTCATTTAGATGGAGTATGAATTTCCTTCTATGTCATGTGGAGAAGGTGCATGATATTATTACAATTAGAGACAAGCTGTAATGAAAATTGATCTTCCATCATCTGTTGTCTCCCTTTAGTCCAATGAGATACTAATGCTGTTACATCCTGTTGAAATAGTGTTCTACAAAACCCCGCACCGTCATGCCATTTCTGCAGATCTTCGAGGACCAATCTGAGCTCAGGCAATACAAAATACTATTCTGTTTCTCCGTTTATCTCTAAGCATTCATGTATTTAAATGATCTTTTGTTTCCTGTGGGTTGTACAGAAGTTCTCTTGGATACTTATTTGAAGTCTCCAAGTTGAATTTTTAAAAATATCTTTAGCTGAATGTGCCTCTCTCTTCTGAAGAAGACTGTCTTCAAACTCTGTTTTGAAATAGCATATATGAAAAGCACAGCACATGGTGCATTGTGGGTATGCAATGACATTGTGACTGTAAGCAAGCCTTAACTAAAAGGTTCATTTGATTTCTTTACGCTTATCTTTTAAATTAATTAAATTAGTTAATTAAACCAACTGCTATTCAGCATTGTCAGCGGCTGAATGGGGTAAAGGCACTTGAGGATGCCAAACACAGGAGACAGAGAGCAAACAGTTTCCAGTGGGACGTGCAAGGACAAAACTTTGCTCCGAGTTTTGGACACAGTGGCATGGCACTGGGGGAGGCTACTGCCTCCTCCTGTTCTGCGGGGAGTGCACTGGGCACAGCCTGCTCCTCCCCCACCCCACCAGGGGGAGCAGGAGGGCTCCTCTCCTGCTTGTGCCTTTGCAGGTGCTCCAGCCACACCGCCCTGTAGCTGGGCTGCCCTCCATGGCAACCTGTCCTCCGTGCTCTGATTCTAACCAGCTCTGTTGCTTGGGTAAAGTCACTTCCCCTCCCTGGGCCTGTGTAGCCCTCTGATGAAGGATGGGGTTGGACTGGGTGAGATGTATGGTGGCCCTCTCCCCTGCTCACTCCCATCCCCACAACTCCAAGGTGTTTCTCCAAAATTAAGCCTCACGCTTCTGGACTGGGGGTCAGCAGAGTGTCATCAGGGTCTTATGGGAGAGACAGGAATGTCCTCAGGAACCTCAGCCTGTCTGCTGCTTCCTGAAATAGGGGCCCCTCTGGACTACTGGCTGTGCTGTGAAGCAAGGAAGGTGACACTGGGTGGCCCATTTCAGGCTGTATGTAGGAAAGCCTGGCACATAAGCACAAGACCAGGCAGGCTGCGGCCAGCCTGGAAGTAGCCTCAGACTCAGGAGTGCTGGGCTTGAGAGCTGATCTAGACACTAAACGGTGCAAGTCCCAGGGGAAGCCGCGTAACTCCAGTTTTGTTTCCTCCTCTGTAGAATGGAGATAAAGACCTCTATGCTAACAACTTATACAACTGTTTGAAGACCAAAGTGAGGAAACCCAATTAACAAATATCTTTAAAAACTAAACAAACAGAGAAGATAATATAAATCATGATGTATATATGAATTGCTTGGGGATCTTGTTAAAATGCAAATTCTGGTTCAGCGGTTCTGGCGGTAAGGCCCCAAATTCTGCACTTCTAACAAGCTCCAGGCTAAGGCCACACTCCAATAAACAAGGATATAAACCATTAAAAATTTTTAAAGGGAAAAAAAACCCCATTAAATCACCTAAACACTGTGATCCTAACACTACTTTTGATTCTGATGTTTCGCTTAACATCGTATCTTAAATGTTTTCTATGTTCTGACAAATTAGTCAGGTTGCGAAGTTTCCGTAATTATTATTTTTAAATAGGGTTGACAAAGCATTCCTTATGCAGCCACTCCTCTAACTCGGGTGTGAAGTTACCTCTGCTGTTGGACTCCCGTGCGGTTGGACCAGTGAGCCCCCAGGGAATGGCTGCGGATGAAGCAGTGTGCTGCAGGGCATTTCCTGTCTCCTCCTCTTCTTCCATAGGATCAGTCAGTGGGAGTAAACTGGCTTAGGACTATGAACAAGGGACTCTTGTTACTTTTGATATATCATTTCTCTAAAGACCAGCAAAATAATATGTACATATTCTGTGTATTAAAAATACATATTTTCCTTGCATGTGTCAGTGGGACTGTAAAGTGGTGCAGCTGCTATAGAAAACAACATGGAGTTTCCTCAAAAAATTAAAAATCGAACTACATAAGGCTAAGTTCTCAAAACCAGGAAGCCTCTAGTCAGAAGTCTCCTGGGAAAGCTGATCCTTCAGATACCTGGTCATACGGTCACTTGAGTAAATGCCAAAATGTCAGAATTTAAAGTTGATATTTGAAAGAGAAGCAACTGCAGCTCCCGAGAAACTTGGACTCTGCAGGTTCGTGTTCGCGCAGCGTGCTGCCTTCCAGTGCTATCCTGAGAAGCCCAGCTGTTCCCATCACTAAAGGCGTCTTCCAGCCATTCCTTTGGCTTTCCACTGATTATAAAATACTCTCATAAAGGCATTACATGTCAAGCCATGGTCATTTATAAAAACCAGGACACTTCCGGGGAAAAGTAGAGAAACTCATGACTCATGTCTGCCTCCCTCTACTAAACCGGGACTGGCAGCGCCTTCAAGGCAGAAGCTGGGTGCTGCGGGCCCCAGTTTACCTGGAGCCCAGAGCGGCGCTGAGCACAGAGCAGGTCAGCAGGCAAGGGACTGAATGTATGCATGACTCATGGATGGATGAGTGTGCTTCTAAGTGATTTGTGGAGTTCTTTCCCTGAAGTGAAGTCGCCCCTCCAAGCCTTCACTTAAGAAGATGCAGCACTTTTAACGGAATACACCTGCATTCAGGCCCCCTGGAGACGTTCCCTACAATCCCCAGAGCCCTCTCTCTTTACTCCCAACTTCTGCTCTATTTAGACTCAGCCTGTCTCCTGAACTTTGGCAATATCTCCCAGCTGGAGTCTTCCCTCCCTTTGGACAAGGCATTTGTACTCAATTTTCTACTTCCTAAGAACAATAACTCAGGCTATGTCATTCCCATCTTTGGCCGACTTGGATAAGTCTTCATTCAAAGCATCAGCCACTTCAGGTCCACCTACCTTCCCCTGGCCACGTCCTCTATGAGATTATAGGAGCAAATCCCCTCGAAACTGGCTGAGCTGGTAAGCTGCCACGAGACGACAGGTAACAAATACGATGCCAGAGACCCAGCTATTAAACAAACCACTGCCAGGCACAAATAGCTGAGGAAAAAAGGTGGTTAGGGTTAGGGTTAAGGTGAGTAAGTACGTGATGCCAACGCCTGTGTTTCTTTTCTGGCAAGGCGTTAAAGAAAGCGAACCAAGACAAAGTAACATTAAGGCACTGACTGGTACTTATTCTTTCTGAACTCAGCTAATTCCAAACTGCTTCTCTCAGCCACTTAGGCTTCCAGGCCTAAGTCGGAGATTTTTTCCTTCTTTCCAAGGATAAAAGATGGACATGATAGTAGTTAAGGGCTTGGACGGTGGGGTCTGGGGGACTAGTGTAGAGATTCCGAGTTTACCTCTGAGTAGCTTGGGCAGGCTACGTAAACACTTCAAGCCTCGGTTTCCTTATTGTCAAGAAGTGGAAAATAACAGCACAGACAAGGCTCTGCTCTCTGGGCTGTCTGGGGCCTCCCTGCCCCTGGATGAATGATATTTCCTGTGTTTAGATGTCTTTGGAGCCGCTCTTCCTTCTGTCATTTGATTCAGCTCCATCATCTCCTAGATGTATCTTCTCCTCCTCTTCTCTTTTTAATCTTTGTTCTGATCTATGATATGGATTAAGGGACGAGATGTCTAATGTCAATTTGTACAATCACAGTTAAGAAGTATGACATATGTGTTACCCACCAAAATATAAACAAACGAGAATCCTCCCAGCGTCTGTTTTACTAGCTACGTAGCATGCGGCCGCGCACTCACCTGCAGCGCGTCACACTCACCCCCGTCTGTGTTGCACAGCCTGCGCCTCTCAGACATGCCCACCAGTCATTTGCAAGCCAGGCAAATGCACCACTGCCACACCAAGTTGCTCCTCAATCGCTGTAATGTTTTAGTGGATAATCTTTTAAAATATTGTTAGAACAATTAAAATGCTTACTTCCAGATTCATGGGTAAATTATCCCTTTGTTATACCTCCTTCAAGGCCTTGACATAAGGATTGCTAGGAAGTATGAAAACCACTTGGTGGATGACCTGGCACAGTTATGGTAAAGAGTCTTAATTTCAATGGATAGCTTTTTGCTTCTGAAGACCTACCTTTTTTCTCTTCTCTTCTCTTCTCTTCTCTTCTCTTCTCTTCTCTTCTCTTCTCTTCTCTTCTCTTCTCTTCTCTTCTCTCCTCACCCAAGGATATATTTATTGATTTTAGAGACAGAGGAAGCAGGGAGAGAGAGAGACATTGATGTGAGGGAGAAACGCGGATCAGCTGCCCCCTCCCGCCTACACACTCTGATGGGGAATCAAACCTGCAATGTTTTGGTATACGGGGCGATGTTCCAACCAACTGAGCCACCTGGCCAGGGCCTGAAGACCTTTTCTAATAGCTTCAGAGAATAACAAGTTTGGCTGGAATGATACAGATCAATAGTAGCAAATCGATTTTAATGTACATGCTAGCTTGTTAATGGCTGCTGGCTACAGAGTGCCAGTACCGTTGGGAAGCTTTGTGTGGCTGCAGTTACGCCCAGCAGGAGAGAGCTCTGTGATCAATTAGCACATCTGCCTTGGGCAGGGCTTGAAGGAAGGACAATATGCATGCTGTGTATTTGCTGTCCTTGACGTTCTTATAAACATGTAGGACCGGAGGTCAGAAAACCTGAATTGTAGCCCTGCTCCACCCAGACACGTAACGTCCAGCAAATTACCTAACTCCAGACCCATCCCTTCATCGGCAGCAGCCCCTTCCTTCACTCTGTATCCTAGGAATCATAAACAACTTGTAGTTCTCCCCACACATTCTGTGTTATAGTACCTTGACCCAATTAAGAATTGGGGTGTTTTTTTTTTCTAGTTACAAAAAACATTGTGAAAAAAGCGTCTTGTAGTATATATTTATGTAGTATGGTATGTATTTTTCTCAAAGTTCTTAATCACTTTTCAGACCAGTGACCCTTTATCTCAGTTCCTTGGCTAGAAGGAGAAGACAGTCGGCCAAACTATCATTTGTCTCTAGTTCGATTGGTTTTAGGTTATTTTAATAATCTGGCAGTTCTCTTGTGAGGTGATTTTGGCCAGAAGTCACCTACGCTCTCTCGGCTCCGCTGTTGGAGTAGAAAAAGTGGTAGTTCTGTTTAAGTCAGGCATTCGCTGATTCTCCAAACATTTGTCACTCACTGCGCTGAGCCAGGGCCTGTGCTCCATTCTTGGTAACAGAAAACATAAAATAGATGCGGTCAATGCCCCTGTCTACCAGGGGAGGGGTGACAGGCATTAAACAAATAATGCCACACATTTTAGTAAGTGTCAACAAGGAAAAAACTAAGCTACTGTGAGTGTATCATGGGCCCAATCTGGATCGGGACCTAGGAAAGGCCTCTTTAAGAAAGAAACAATAATGCTGAGACTGGGAGTGTGCACCAGCCAGTCCGAGTCAAGGGACGAGGCTCCAGGCAGAGAGTTTAATATGCATAGGCTGGGAGCCGTGGTCACAGAAGAATGTCACTTACGAACTGTCTGAAGGCAAATATGGCTGAGACATAGTCAAGGTGAAGAGCGACCCAACGTGGCTCAGAGACAGATGGTGCAGGGCCTTGTAGCACCTGGTAGAGTGTGGGTTTCATCCTGCGTGGCCTCCGAAATCACAGAAGGGCCGTAAGCAGGGATGCAATAGGATGTGCTTACATGAACAGATATCTATGAATTCTGCGTGTAGGACTGATCAGGTATACGTTGAGGAAAAAAACACAGTACAGTACATGGTCTGAGTCATTATGTGCCTGGCTTATCTGTGCTGTATCTTAGGCAACCTGCATTTTCAAACTCTGTGGCGAGGTGGCCACACATGTGGCCATAACCTGGGCACACATGCGTTTTACCTTCTCTTCCTGCCTCTCCCACCAAAAACCCTGCCTGGGAGGCAGAATGTGGCAATATAGACCCTGAAACCAAACACAAAGTGTCTGCCACCACAGCAGAGGAAGGCTTTGGGGAGGAAACAATAAATCAAGTTTTAAGATCTCACAAACTGAAAGAACCACGTTTCAGTCTTAAGTTGACTCTCAGTGAGACAACTACGTTTGACTACAAGTATCTCAGGAAACATGTCCTTAGGGCCCACTGATTTAGAAACATCTCTATTTTCAAAGTGGCGTTTAGTTAGCTCCTTCCCTTTTCTAACTCAATTTCCTACTTTTCTCCCTCACAGACCACGCATTCTTTGGTTATCTGATTTGCCTTTGTAATTTTTTTTCTTAAAGACAAGTAAAACCATCTTGAAAACACTGGTCTTTTTAGTGTCACTTGTCATTAGTTTCCCCTCCAAATTTGCTTCTTAGCAGGAGTCCCTTGGGAAAAAAGGGTCATCTTTTTTCCTTGACTTGTCAGAGTTAGCTTGATTCTCCTCCCTCTGCTCCCCAAAGGCAGCCTGTGGGGCCTGGGTAGGGAATTCTTTCTGGCAGGGCCAGGGTTTGTTGAAGTAGATGGCCATTGAAGGGTGAGGGACAAATACCTCCCAACTTCACACTCTAAACACAGTGGCAGCTCAGCTGGGACTTATGGGGCGTTCTTTGTCTACCGGGTGTGTCTGGAGGTAGAGTGATGCCCCTGAGCATGTGTGACCTAATGGTCAGGACACCTGGGTTTCATTTCTTCCCACCGCCTGCTCGATAGCTGTGGGTCACAAAGAAGTGAACATGGGTGAGTTCCTGCTACCGGTAGACAGTGAACGCAAAGGCTCTTGGGCACTCCAAGGGGTGAGTGCTGTTTTCTGCACTGAGAGGTGAGGAAACGGAGGTTCAGAGAAGCTAAGCTCTAATTTTTCAATCTGTCAGAGGATAGCAAGGTATCATCAGATGATGAAGCATGAGGGAGCCATGTTTCTACTGTGGGAATTCTGTGAGGACTTGTAGCATTTTGTGGCCCATGAGGGCCTCAGTGAATGCTTTGGAGGAGTCCCTGGAATGGGTCTTGGATCTCACCCGTTTCTGGGAAGTTGTCCCAGTAAACATAAAATGTGTGCTCTGCCTGGGAACAGCTGCTCCCCACTGCCCACCCCTATTCTGCATTTTCCCCACATGACGCACCCTCAGGAGCCCTCACCCTTCCCTCTCAAGTGGTGCCCTCTGCCGGGAAAGCCTCGGTCTGTGTCATCCCCTTCTCCTGAGGAACTCAGATTCCTTCTGCTGGTCTCAGCGTGTACGTCATGTCTTCAGGGTTACAAGCTTGTCTCTCACGCAAGACTTAGGCCCCCCAGGACAAGGACCCATGAAGGAGTGACAGCAGAAGCACATAGATCTAACAAGTGCTGAGCTCCACTTGATCCTTCCCCAGATATTGTGGGCCAGGGGCCATAGGTGTGGTCGGGAAGGAAGTCCCGAAGGGACCCTTTCTTTATAACTAACATTCAATGGGAAATGGAGTCCTATGGAACTCTGATCTCCAACTTACATATATAGAAATGGCACCCTTATAATATCTATTTGGCTTTAATGAGTCTTGGCAGCTTTCTGAAAACTTTTGTATACTATACTTCATGAAAGGAAATGTAAAAGAATAATTCAGTTGCTCCATCTGGTTCAGTTTGGGGGCCGTCTTCATTATTATCTTTTTTAACATCCATGGAAAAAGAGGTGAAAACCTTTCTCCTCCTCCTTACTGCACTATTGACATTATAAACATTGACCTAAATTATAACCATTAGGTTTCCATTGAAATGAAAGGTCTGCCCTGGGGTTTAAATTCCTAACTTACTGTGTAAGGTGAGCCCCCATTAAAGTCTTCCAATAAGAAAACCAGAGATTTGGTGTTAAAAAATTTCCAACAATCTGTGGGAAGCTTTACTTATAACTTTCTTAACACTTAATGACGGCCGATTTGAAGTGAACGGCGCGTTGATCTCCTCTACTAAGGGGAGAGCTCCTTGAGGACAGGAAGTTTACTTCATTCACGTTGTTGATGTTTGGCACATGTCTGAGCCCAGGAGAGGCTGTCAATAGATGCGATTAGAGCAGAAAGAAAATGACGTGCTGAGAGGAAAAGCTCAAGGCAAAGCCATCTGGTCTGTTTCTATTCCTGTCTGTGATGACGCTGGCAATGGTGATGACGATGGCGACGACGGGGATGACAATGGTGACGATGGCAAGAGTTAACCATTGACTGAGCTGTTCATTATGTGGCAGGCACCGCATCAAGCACCTTACATACAATATCCCTTTTAACTCATGTAATCCTATGAGGGACCCATTTTCCCGTGAAGTAGATGAGGGCTCAGGGTTATTAACTAAAGTGACACTGGTTAGCTCACTTAGAGGTGATGTTTCCAAGATCTCAGTTCAGGTCTTTCTGCATGATTTTAATCACTGTGCTGTCTTCACAAATGAGCCAATGTTTTCTGGTGTTTTTTTTTTAATGCAAATAATTGGGTCAAATATTAGAAAAAATTTCCTATGTTCTTATTTCGGTTAGTTTGCAAAGCAACCTCCTGGAACTTAAATTGGGTAAATGACAGGATGTGTGCGAGGGTTTTTGTTAACCCTGAAGGGTTAAAGAGAATTAAAAGTTTTCAGTGTAACAACTTGAGGCAGGAAAGTGTTAGCATGTTTTGAGGAGTTTCCCTTTCTCTGAGAAGTTGGGTTTTTGCCAAGGCTGCAGGATAGATGTTGTATTAGCAGCAGACGAATTTGATCCAATAAGATATCTTCTCAATCCCTGTGTAAGATTAGTCTGAATAGGA
Source organism: Mormoops blainvillei (assembly GCA_004026545.1). Classification (NCBI taxonomy): domain Eukaryota; kingdom Metazoa; phylum Chordata; class Mammalia; order Chiroptera; family Mormoopidae; genus Mormoops; species Mormoops blainvillei. The sequence goes on from PVJD01006551.1 coordinate 80,979, forward strand.
ATCACTTGGTAACAATTTGGAATGGAGTGTGTTAGAAAAACATAGCTTTGTCTGGGTTGAGCCTAGAAATGGGTGACAGATGTTAATGGTGAGCGACTGAACAGATGTTTGGGGGAGAATTACAGAAAGGGTTTCTATCGCACAGGATCTAAACCTTAACCTTCCTGGCTGATGCTGAAAGGGGAGCTTGTTTATGAAACATGTTCTTGCAAAACTGTTTGGCGGATTGTGACAAAGATGAATGACCAGATACCACAATTTAAATTTGAAAATAAGGTAAATGGGAGTCCTTGTTTATGTGCATGTGTATATGTGGGTTTTTTGGTTCTTTTTTTTCTTTTTTTTTTGACAAAGGTCAATGCCCTATTAAAGACTAGGAAGGCTGACTAAGTAATTCCACTCCATCATCCCCATGTTTCTACTCTCAACTGGAGGGAATGGGCAGCATTTGATACCATACCTAGAGGCTCAACATGATTATTAAAAATACCATCAGTTATATACATTCTGAAATATCTGCCCTATAATTACAACTGGAAAAAGAAAGGTTTTCTATACAAACTGAACTGGTGGTTTTAATTGGGGTCTCTGAGAATTACTTAAAGTTTTAAGGAATCTGAAAAGATCCCTTGTCCAAAGTCAATAGGAAACCAAGGTGAAGTGTAAAAGCCATGCAGCGGTTACCATAAACCCATCCCCACCATACCCACTTCACAGAAAGATGAACTGTTGGTTGTGGTATGTGAATTACTGTGATACCTCCCCATAATTTGCCTGAAACAACTGACGGACTGAGCAGGGGCGCTTATTAATTCATCTTTGTATATAGTCCACAACTGCCATAAATATGATTTACCTTCTGCTAACTGTAGCTGTGTCTACATAATGCTACCACACATTTGGTTTAAAAAGATGAATACAGTCAAAAATCCAAATACTCTGTTTATTGTCAAATAATAATGAATGCCATTGAATTTATGGCAAACCCTATGTACAGTCACCTTACATGTCAACATAACCCAGCAAGGTGGATTTATTCTCCCCAGTTAATAGATGAGAAAATAGAGGCCCAGAGAGGTTAAGAGACTTGCCCAAGGTCACGTATCCTAGTAAGGAGCAGGACCAGGGTTTGTCTTTGGTGCTCAAAATTCCTCTTACGTTCTAATATCCTAGACAGTCCTGGGTAGAAGAGACATTTAACTCTTTGACTGAATCTTATGTGTTACTGTACATGAAAATGGAATCTGAGTTAAAGTCATAATTTTCAAACTCAGGATATGAAGTCTCACTTTTTTCCCCCCTCAGATCATAACCAGTTTTATTGCAGAAGAACCCTGCACACATTTATCAATCCTAGTACCTTAATAGCTACCCAACAAATCATTAACATACAGAAACACACATCACGAAAAACAAGAAATATGGCCCATTCCTTCCTCGGCCAGCAACTTGTCACTCCCGAGCAACAGTGCTCACATGACTGAGGTCTGTGAGCAGTCATTTTTTTTTTGATCCATCGTGAGTGAGAAATGGGAAGAATCCTATTCAAAGAGTAGTATTAACTCTTGGTGCTCTTGAGAGGGGAAGGGAAATAGCCGACTCTTTCTTTTGCTTCTTACTGAAAGGAGACCAACAGGGAGGAAGGAGGTAAATAAGAAAGATGTCAGCTTTGGATAAAGCAGTGTACTAGGAGCTGTGAGGGCTAAAAAGATGAATAAGATACTTAGAGCTTACAGGAGACATAAGACATGGACACAAATAGCAATGATGAAAACAACATACATCAAGGGATATGGGGGTTTAGGGGAGAATGAGATTTTTAGCCCTGGTGATTCAGTCAGGCTGCATGGAGAAGGTGGCATTCATCCTGTGAGCTTCCAAATTCAAGAAGCTTAAGAAAGGTGAGTCTTTCCTTTCTCCAGTCTTTTTTCCCTTCCTCCTCCTGGTCTACTTTTCCTTCTCCATCACCAAACTTCTCAAAAGATAATCAAGATCTTCTGTTTTCCTTTCTTTATTATTTACTAATTCTTAAACCCATGCTCCTGGCTTAGCCCTTTAAGACTGCTAATTGTCCTCTAATGCCTGTTCTTTCTGTGTTGTTTGTTTGTTTGGTGTTTTGTTTTGGAAGGGAGTCCTTAATTTTGAGCCAGGCACACGGCCATATGGAATAGAGCCTCCATTTGCCAGCTTTCCTTGCAGTAAGGAATGGCCTGAAGACTAAGTTCTGGCCAACAGAATGTGACCAAAAGGGATATGTGCAGCTTCCAGGTTATATCCTTAAAGAGAAAGGGTACGACAGTCCCCTCTCCCCTCTTCCTGTTCATAGGAATGTGGTTGTGGCAATGATGAGCCCTCTTGGCCTATGCAAAAGCAAGTGTCACCCTTGGGATGGGAGGGGACTAAATAAGCTGGAAGGAGCTGGTCGCCGGGCACTGGGAGCTGCCACAGTAGTTCTAGAATACTTAACACTCACTATGATACGAGAGTGTCAGGAAAAACTGAGGGAATTTGAAACGAGCAATTATAACATCCATAGGTGTCCTGGGGATCTCACCCAGCCAGATTATCCCTACCAGTCATTGTCTCTGAACTACTTTACAACTCCGAACGCTCAGGCAACCGAGGGAGGTGAAAATGATTATTTCTTTTCCACATGTAAACAAATTCTGCCCAGGGGAGTACAATAATTCCCCTCTATTTTGCTCCCCCACTCCTGCCCCATGGAAAAAGCCAGTTTTACATCTATTTGTAAATTCATTTCAGCATTCCTGATGGAACTAAATAAGTGTGATACTTTGAATTCTCCACCGAACTGGAAGTAATGTTTTATTGGTTCATTCATTAGTTAATGAGTTAAAATCTTTGAAGTGTATTTGTTTATATTGGTATGAAAGTTGAGATTTTACCTGTCATTAAAAAATTATTCTTTAACAAGGGGAATAATCTTTTATCTTGTTTAAACGATTGCTACTCCAGGTCTCCGTTAGAATGATCAACTGTCCACGCCAATAGCTCCCACTGCTCTAATTATCTCCTTTAAAGTGAGTATTGACTTTTTTTTTCTTTTCATTTGCATTGATTTAATAAGGATCCAGCATTGACACTTAATCCCCAAACCCAAATATCTTTTCTCAGTCAACATTCATCCTCAATGAGACATAAAGTAGAACTGTGTTTTTTTTTTTTTTCCCCAACTGGGGTGACGATTGATGGGTCATGAAATCAGTTTAGTGGGTGAAAACCAGTATTAACAGAAAATAACAAAGTGCATCCCACATAGTAAGGATACTTTGTGAAGCTTTGGATTAAAATACATTATAAGTACATGAACGAGTTTCCTAGGGCTGCTGTAATAAATTACCACCAACCAGGTGGCTTAAAAACAACAGAAACTTGCTCTCCCACAGCTCTGGGAGCTGGACGTCTGAAATGCAGGTGTCTGGGGCTGGGCTGTCTCAGACAGCTGCGGGGGAGAAGCCTCCCCAGACCCTACCAGCTCCTGGAGGTTTCTGGCGCTCCTTAGCTTATAGTAGCATGATTTCCATCTCTGCCTCCATCTTTGCATCGCCTTCTGGGTGGGTCCTTTTTTTTTTTTTTTAAATCTCTTAAAAGGACACACTTGTTGTATTTAGCGTCCACCATAACCCGTTATGATATCACCTCAATCTTATGTAAATTAAACCTACAAAGGCCGTATTTCCAAATAAGTTCAAGTTCTAAGGTTCAGGGTGAACTTGAATTTTATGGACACTGTATAAATAAATATGTATTCTTGATCACTTTGTAGACTATTTTTCTTATCATGGGAAGAAGTCTCAAAAGTTTAAAGGACAAGACTAGAAGACCCCCACTACCTCTTCCCTTCTGATTCCAGAAAAGCATTTAACATTGTTGGCCAACCCTCCTCATTTTGGAATAATAATAGTAATCATTAATTAAGTAATAGAAATAATAGTAATAATAATAGTATTCAAGGTAATAATAGTAATAATAGTAAATCATTTCAACCTCATTATACCTTAGAAGGTGGGTTTTAATAATACCCCTGTTTTAAACACAGCCAGAAAGTTAAGGAGCCAGAATTCAATCCAAACCCATGTTTTCTCACTACATCATGTTTCTTTGGAACTTTCATCTCCCTTGGCTTTCATATTATTGCACTGATCTGAGTGTCTCTGATCTGGCTTCATTTTCGGGCTTGTGCTTCCTTCCTCTTATTTCCTAATATTGTCACTCCATCGATTTCTGTCCATGGTCTTCTCCCACTCGATCTCACTCGCTTCCTTGTTTTCTACTAACAGGCATGGCAAAGGTTTAACCCTGTTTGTAGGCAGAATGGAAGCAGTCAACAGACAGCAAACCTTCAAGGAGTTGAAAGAGAGGGAACGACTGATAAACTGAGGTTCCAGAGGGATGACCAAGTGCCCAGGAGGAGGAAAATTCCCCTTAGGACACACACCTCTTCCTCTGAGACACTTGGTCATCGTAACAGGGCAGGGAGAGGCAGTTGCAGAAAGCACGGAGCTCCTGTAACCAGGAGAGGTTCTCCAGTTTCTGGCCACGAGCCGTGGTGTGAAACGCCAGGCCTTGACACAGGCAGAAGGTGCTCTGTTTTACCGATCAAGCCAAGTCCAGCCCAGAAAAATAGGAACTAGTGCAGGATATTTGTTTAGTTATGTAGTTTAAGAAAGAAATGTAGGAAAGCAGAAACAAAAATTCAGCGCCCAGAAGGCTTCCTCTTTGTCACCTCATTAGCTGAGGTGATGACTCCCAGAGCTGTAGAAAACACGTCAGGAATCCAGGACAGCTGTGTTCCTCAGCCTGGAGGGGCCGTCACAGCCTCAGGAGTCCCGAACCATCACACACCGCCATCTTCTCCAGGTGATTAATGGGCTATCCTGTGGCCAATGAGGAAGACTCGCGCTTCAACAGCTTTTTTCTTCCAATCAGGGCCTTTTATATAAGAATGCATTGTTGAGGGGGCAATAAAACCATCAGCATGTGGCTCTGGCTTCTTTCCACCTTATTAGGCTTGAGGTAATTATCCAGGTAATTCAGGAAAAATAAACGGCATTGCCTGAATTACTCAGATAATTACCTCAATGTTCCAATTCAGTCCGGTGGGGGAGGGGCAGCTGTAAATGTTTCACGGGCCTCAAATAGCCTGATAACTGAAAACAGGTTCCGTAATTTAGAAGTCAGGGAGAAACAGTGGAAGGGGCTGAGCTCAAATAATTAGAAAACCTGGGTGTTTTAGAGCAAGCTCTGCTGCACATGACCTGCTTACTGGTTGGCTACTTCCTTCGCTGAGCCTAAGGCCATGTTGAGGATGGTAAACTATAAATTGCTAGCCAGTATACTTTAATCATTTATTATTAATAATGCTTTTTTTTGGGGGGGGTTATCAACAACTGATGTAAACTTTCATTCTGGCATGAAACTGGATTAAAAAAATATGCTTTATGCAAAAGTTTGAGACTCCAGGGCAATGCTTCTTAACATCAGCTGCCCATTAGACTCACCTGGGGTGCTTTAAAAACTAGAGGGTTTCCCAGACCCCTCCCCAGACCAATTAAATTTGAGTCTCAGGGGTGGGGCCCTTGACACTGGTATTTTTTAAAAAGCTTTCCAGATGATTCCAATGTGCAGAACCCCTGTGTGTCAGAGGAAGACTCAAAGGGGAAAGGAGAGTTCTGTTACGGAAGGGTCATATCCAGGGTTTAACGCATCTGAGGGATAAACTTCGGAGTGACAGGTGAAGCCTTTGGGCGCTTCCCCAGAGTTCACACAGAAGGGGCCCAAACTGCCCTGATATCTGGGTCTCGGGGCCCCAGTGTGATAGGCATAGGAGGAGCTGGATGAGCCTCAATGCTAACCCCAAAGGGCAGTGAGGGTTGGTGCCCACTCTCCACATCAAATTTGTTTGAGTAACTGAAGGCCACTTAACCACCCACAGCTAGTTACGAACAGAGATGGGCTGGAATTGTCATTTCTACTTCCTTTTAATTCCTAAACACTTCCCCTCCCAAAGCGTAGGACCAGTTGCCTCCACCACAAGTGACCAGGTCTTTCTTAGGAGCATCCGTGCATCACATCGACATTCAATAAAAATAATGAGACCATAACTGCTGGAAGACATGACTTCATCCTGGCAGCAAATGTTTCCAAGTGCAAACCTGCCATCTGTTAGGCAGTACCGGGAACTGGAAAGCTCTTTCTTCTGAGGCAGTTCAGTTGGATCCCCCTGCTTTCACAACATCTGGATGGTAACTGCTGTCAGCATGAAGCTACCTTCCCGGTTTGGTTTCAAATGGCCCAGTGTCAGAGCCTGAGGATACAATTCCTGTGGTCTAGACACAAACACTGCTGCTAGAGTTTGCAGACGGGGCTGTCCTTTAAGTCTTGGGGGGACATGGCTCAGAAATGATGGAGCAATCTCTCAGGAATGGTCAACAAGCTCTCCAAATACAGCAGAACATCTGTTTCCTGAGTGCAGCTCCGCCGAACCTCGGCTGCCTTCCCCTGCACATGCAGCTCCTGCTGGGGTTTTATGACATGCAAATTCAAAGGACCATTTTTTTTGCCCCATGACAAGCTTTTCAAAGGGTGAAGTGCTTGGATTTACGGTGATATCCCCCAGTTGTTGAAATATGGAAAACACCACGTGCCCATGGTCTTCTACAAGACAATGCAGTGATTATTCCTCCTGGAGGGCTCTCCACACCCTGGAGAAAAGCAAATAATGGCATGTATCCTTCCTTCCCCTTAGGAAATAGTCTAGGCTTTTAAAATTCTCCTTGATTGCCGGCAGCCCTGGTACCTCAAGGCCCTGCTCCAATGTCGCCTTCTCTGTAAAGCCTTCCAGGGCTGTCCTGGTCCTGCGGCAGCTCAGTCTTTCTACTTACTCAGCTCAGCCGCATCTCGTAGTATTTTTTGTTCTTTGCTATGTGCATCCTTTCCACTCCCAGTAAGCTGGACCACGAGCTCTTTGAAGACAAGGATCATGTAGGTAACATCATTACATTATAACAATAGCTTTTATATGGGGAATTGAATTTGATTCCTAGTTCAATTTTTTTTTAAACAGTGGGTGTCAGGGATATTTAACTTTTCTCCATGCTTCCATAACAGTGTGTTCCAAGTCCTTGCAGGGAATGTTTCTTGAACCTTCTCACCTGCTCCCTCACATTGGCCTCTGGGGCTATGAAATCTTCCTCCTGAGACAGTCTTAGTTTTCTCCCAGGGCCCTCAGTTTCTGGTTATTCCTCACTGTTTTCCTGTCCCTTTTCTGGTTATTTTACATCTGGGGGATAGCTGGAACGTCACGGTAGTTCCCTACCAACCCAGGCTGGCCCTGAACTTGGGGTCAACAACCCAGGCTCCATCTGCCATGTTTCTTCCTGCAGACACTGACTTTGGAGACAGTTTCCACATAGGTAATTTGAAAGGAAACAGGATAGTCATAAGTAGGGGCTGAGTCTTGGAGTCAGCCAGCCCTGGACTTGAAGTCTATCTTGAATTTTACTGCAGAGTGATCTTGAGTGAGTTATTTAATGCTTCTAAAGTTCAATTTCTTCATCTGTAAAATGGGGATGACAATAGTACTTACCTTTTTAGGGAGGTGGCTAATAATAATTAATCCCATTTTGAATATTTGCTCTCTGTCAGACCTTGGGCAAAGCACTTTATGTGGACTATTTCATGTAATCTTCATAATAGGATTATTATGGGTTGGATTCTCCAAGAAACGGATTCTGAGGTGAAGACGAGCAGGCAGGAAGTTTATTACAGAGTGCTTTGGTCTTAACAGTAGAGGGGAGGGAAGGGCACAGGTTTGGGCAGAGGGAGAAGCTAGGCTGCAATACAGTCTTGATGAAGGCCTCAGCCAATCCTGCAGGACAGTTTGAATCTTAGGGGCGGGGCCCTTGAGTTGCCTTGAAATGCTGGAGTTTCTTGCATTGACCCATTATTGGAAGGAAGCTGTCCCCTTTCTGAAGGGAGTGTGACAGAAATGAGGCCACTCTTTCTGAATGAGGGCAATTTCTGGAAAGTTGTCACTGTGGGGTGACACTCTCAAAAGCAGCTATTACACAGATTGATAACACATAAAACACTTAGCACAATGCCTGTCAAAAAGCACTCAATAAATGTTAGCTGCTAATATCATCATCATTATTCACTACCGGAAATCCCATCTCTGCCCTGATCTACCGGGTATTGTCAGCCCAATTTTTCTAGTCCTCAGTAAAATAATGATTTTTAAAAGGTGCCTTCCAGTTCAAATTTTTTTTTTAAATTAAAGATATTATAACAGCTTTCTTTCCTTGCTACCAGCTAGTTCACTGATTAGGCTTCGGGCTTCAGAATCTGTACATGTAAAAGCAACTTGGTTCATGCAAACATTTCCTTCCATTACTCATCTGTTAAAGAGCAACTACATTATTGACGACCCTTATAAGAAACAGGACGGGAAATGTTGATACAGGTGGGATAATTTGGAAAAGGCTTTTAGTTCTGGCGGTTTTTCTTCTTCTGTAAGAAATCCATCATCTCTGCAGATCCAAAGCTCAGATGATGTTTATCCACCAGGCTGGGGCGCTTCGGCCATCTGAGTCCGCCCTCTGCTGGTTAGATGGAGCACAGCACGTCTTGTGAAAATAATTGGTGGGGAGGAGTAATATTAGAATCTTGGGCTTTTCATATTTCATAATCTCTTCGTACTCCTCTCCTGAGGCTCCTACACTCTTTCTTGGGCTGCACCACATGTATATGTATGTCTGTGTCTGTGTCTATGTCTATGTCTGTGTCTTTGTGTCTGTGTCTGTGTCTGTGTCTGTGCCTATGTGTCTAGAGAGAGAAAAGGGAGTAAGGGAGGAAAAGTAAGGGAGAAGGAAAGAAACCCAGGGGAAAGGGGGAGAGAAATTGATGAATTGTTCTGAGAGCAAGCTGGGGGGGGCGCTTTATGGAAAAGGGGGCTTTGTGCCAGGACTTCAAGATGAAGGTGATTTTATCACAGAGAAGTTGTAGGGAAGGGCAGTGAGAATGAGGTGAACAAAGGCACAGAGACTCGCTAGTGCGTGTGCAAACATCTCTGCTCTGGGCAGAGTGGCGGTTAGCGCCCCTGGCTCTGCAGGTGCCACTGTGCTGGTGTACTGAGCTTTGTCCTTTAAGGTACCGATGACCATGGGTGTCTTGCTCGCTCCTAAGTGACCAGAACCCAATGCAGTGCCTGGCATATAGAAGGTGCTCAATAAATGTTGAAGAGCTTATTAAAAATGAACAGATGAATGAATTTTACACAAATGATCTAGTAGTGGGGCAATGCTTCTTAAATGTGCAGGGAATTCTCTGTGTAGTTATAAGAGCCCAATCTCTTCCATCCTTGCGTTCACTGTCCCCAACTGCTGGACCTTACAGTTATTCCCACTGACCTTGGTCTCAAATCTGTGGTCACAGCTCCCCAAAGCGAGTGTGGTCACTTCATTCAGAGTTCCCTGGTCATATGCTTCTCTGGGGCGGGGCGGCTGTGACGTTGGGATCACTCTACATGGCTGCCCTGTCTGTTCAAGCAATGGCTACAAGACAGTTTGCCACTTTTGAGGGACTGGATCTCACTCCTTTGGGGCTCTGTTTTTAACTACAAAAGAAATACACAGAAGAATATCAGGCTGGTCATCAAACCTTCCAGCTCATTCCAAATCTAGGAGACAATGTAAAGGTGAGGAGAGAAGGCTTCTCTTCTGTTGCAGTGACAGGGGGCATGACTCCCAGTTATCCTCATCGGCAAAATGGAAGAAGTGGTGGCTGACGACCAATTTCCCAGCTATGACTATAATTATTCAGTACCACATGGACTTCTCTGAAAAGCACTGATGATTACAATTCAAAGGACTACATGTAAACCATTGGCTTTTTCCATTTCTTCCATGCATGGAAAATAAGTTTGCCATCAGCCATCTTCTTGGCCTGACCCCTGTTTCTGCTAAATGTGAGAACAGCTTGGGGAGGAGGAGGTACCTGAGCTGTGAGCACTGTCCATGGAGTCCTCAGTGAGACCACACCCAGGAATTGCCACCTGAGCAGAAACTGCCAACTGCGTGAGGGCAGATTTGCCAACTGATGACCAGAGGGAGCCTGACTATATCCTGAGATTTGTAGAACAGCTCACCACCTCCCTCCTGCTGCTCCCCTTGCCTGTCTTCTGGTGAAGAAAGGCTATAGTGGTGTTCCTACAAGGCCCGGGTAGAGGAGCCATCCTGCCTCAAATCATGTGGAGGTAACGTCTCGGTCACTACACTCACAGCAGTTGGCTTACACAACATCAGAATGACAACAACAATGGCCCAGTGTGTATTAACTTAGTACTAGGCATGCGTTATCTCCAAGCCGCACAATAACACTAGGAGTTAAGCGCTGTAGTTATTCCTGCAAGAGGGCACTGAAGCTCAGAGAAGCTAGGTAACTTGCCCAAGACCACGTAAACGGTAAAGTTGGAAATAAAATCTTACACCTGTCTGGCTCCGAAGCCCGTGGTCTTCCCACTGCACATGCTAAGCAGGAGGGCCAGCTTAAAAACAAACAAACAAACAAAAACCCTGCTGAGTTCCTGCTACTTCCTTTGTGGGGCAGACAGAAAAATGCCTCTGCCTGTCCACCACCACCAAAGATGGCCATGTCTGGGTCCCCGGAACCTGGAATACCTTACCTCGCAAGGAAACAGGGACTTTGCAGATGTGATTTTGTTCAGCATCTTGAAATGGGAAGGTTATCCCAGACTGAGTGAGCCCAATGTAATCACAAGTGTTCTTTATAAGAGGCAGGAGGGTCACGGTAAAAGAAGGCATGTGGTAATGGAAGGAGAATCAGAGAGACTGGAAGATGCTGTGCTGCTGGCTGGAAGATGAGATCCAGGGCCATGAGCCGAGGAATGAGACCGGCTCCAAGAAGGTGGGAAAGGTATAGGCATGGATTTTCTCCTAGAGCCTCCACATGTAACACAGCAGTACTCACACCTTGATTTGGTTTATAAGGCCCATTTTTGGACTTTCGGCCTCTAAAACTATAAGATAATAAATCTGTGTTGTATAAGCCATGAAGTGTGTGGTCATTTGTTACAGCAGTGATCAGAACTAACGCACCCTGGAAAACATTACTAATTGTCAGATGACAAGAGGTAGCTTGAAGGTCACTGCTGGGCAGGAGCCACCATGAGAACTGGTGATGTTAGAAGCAGCCTGAGAGACCGATGTCATTGGCCGGAATTGGTGGCACCACCTGCCACCCTTCTCAGGTGCAGCGGCATGCCACCTCCACCGGGTTACGGCTTCAGCCCTCTCCTGCTCCGCCTTCAGGGACCTGCCAGTGTTGGACTTGGCTCCTTCTGTGACCCAGCCTGGAGTGAGGCCACTGAGGCTGCCTGACTTCCAGCATTGGCCTGTCTACCCCCTCCTCTCTATCTTTGCCAAAACCTGTGTCAGGCCGGGAACACCAAGCTTCAGAGAAAAACTCCAGTTAAAATAATTGCTGTCATGGTCTGTGCAACATGTGTCATGGCCGCAATCACAGACTCAAGGCCAGATTTTTAATGTCTCAGCCTTGGTGATCTCATCCATAAAATGAGGATAGGAACACATGCCTCATGGAGTTGTTGTGGGGGAAACTTAGATGATTTATGCAAACTACACCGCACGGTGGGAGATACCACATCAATTCTCCCAAATGACCGCTCTTATTGTTATGATTGTAGATTTTAAACATGAGTCATGGGCATGTGCTCCAGAGTGGTCTCAGGTTTAATATCCATGCAGGTATTGGAAAGCTCGTGATTCCTTCATGTTAGGCATTGCACTGCAATGCAGAATTACAGTGCTAGCTTGCTCTGCAATACGGAATTGAATTTGGATTTTCATTTTTCTACCCACAGCCAGTGGCTTTATCTTTCTTCTTTTTATGATAATCATTAGAAAGTCAAAATTTTTGAACTGTTTGTGGTGGTTGTGGTGGTATTGGAAGTCTGTGAAGGGGTTTTGTGGATAAGAACCCAGGTCTAGGAAAATCTGGTAAATGGAGAAGAAGGAGAGAAAGCACTTTGTGCTGTAGGCATTTGAGCTGCTCTGAGGCTCTAAGTTCTGAAAGTTAGGATTCTGCCCTGTGAGGAAGGTCCCTGTGACCTCGAATATCCCAGGCTCCCCAGGTACCCCCTTTCTGAAGCAGTGGGCATAGAGGGCTGATTCACCCTGATGCAGTCGGCTTCCTGTTTCTCCACCGCGACTCCGGCTAACTCGCTCAGGAAGCCTTCCACCGGGCTCTGTGAGCGCCCGGTGCGCTTCCTGGATCTTGCTGGGTGCCATGAGGATACTCGGATGTTTGAGGCCCAGGTTCTCTCATCTAGAAGCTCCTGATCTACTGAAGGGTATGGTTGAAAGAAAGGAGCGGAGTCAAAAAGATTCAAATGAGACGTCGCAAGGCAGAAATTATATTCTTAGCAATATTGTTGGGTGCCTACTACAGGGACTAACATTTATCGGACGTCTCCTACGCGCCGAGCAGCTCGTCCCCATAATCTGTTTAATTCACATGATTGCCCTCTGTCCGTGTCTCACAATGAGTAAGTGATGAAGCCAGGATCCCGAACCAGGTTATTTGGTTTTAGTCTGTGCTCATATCACATGCCAGCCACCGGGATTAAGTGTGAATAAATGGGACAGAGAGTGTCTGCTCTTGGGGTTCAGAGACAGCTTCAACTGGAAGAGGGCAGTGAAGGCTTCATGGAGCACATGGTTTTAGTTGAGCCTGGAAGGATGGTTGAATTTGCATAGAAGGAGAGGGCAATGAGGAAGGGCATGAACATCAGGTATTCACCTGATAGGAACGGAGCACCTGCTGCGTTCTAAACACTGGTCTAGGTGCTTGAACAGAGCAAACAGACCAATATCCTTGCCACTGTGGAGCCTGCATTCCAGTGGCAGGAGAAAGACAAAGTAAAAGCATGACAAGTAAACTGTATGGCATAGTGTAAGGTGATAAGTGCAACAGAAAAAAGGAAAAACAGAGGAGGGTGTTAGCTTCCTTCGGCTGCTGTAACAAATTATTGCACACTTGGTGGCTTAAAATAATATAATTTGAGAGGTAGAAATCAGATGCCAGTTTCAAGCTTCAGTGCGCTCTGAAGTCAAGGTGTCGGCGGGGCTGGTGGCTCCTGGAGGCTGGCCAGGAGGGTCCACTTCCTCGCCTTTGTCAGTTTGAGCACCGCTGTGTTCTCCACTTGTAGCCTCTTCCTCCATCTGCAAAGCCCGTCACTCCAGTCTTTGCTTCTGTCATCACACGGCCTCCACTGTCTACTTTGCTTCCTCCTTTTTTATAAGGACTGTGGTTCTTACACCAGGCCCACCAGATAGTCCAGGGTAATCCCCACCTCAAAATCCTTGACTGGATCACATCTGTAAAACCCCTTTTGCCATGGAAGCCAACAGTCACAGCTTCCAGGGATTAGGAGGAGGGTGTGTCGGGGTTCCTTATTCAGCTACCACAGGAGCAAGGGGCACGCAGGAGGCAGGGCGGGCAGGGCTGGGCAGAACAGGGGCTGTAGATGGAATCCTTAGAAACAGAGCCTGAGACAGGGATTTGGGTGCACAAGGCGTGGTGATTCAGGAGACTCCTGTCAAGCAGGGGGTGAAGCAGGACAGGAAGTGAGCAGCCCAGAGACACTGGGGTCACACGCTCTTGTCTCGGCTCGAGCCCCAGACTGTGACCTCTGGGACGTAAACTGTCCCATCGACCACAGGTTTGTTCCCTTTGAGGCGAGGGGCCTTCCTCTATCACTGTTAACTTTTTGTTTTGAAATTATTTTAAATTTACGGAAAAGTTGCAAAAGTAGCACAGACAACTCTCACAATATCCTTTCATTAGAGTCATTAATGTAAAATTTTCTCTACATTTTATTATTCTCTCTGTCTTTCTCTAGCTTCTCTGTCTCTTTATTTACACCCCCACCCCTGCCCCAACACGCACACAGTTTTTCTGAAGGATTTGAAAGCAGATGCTGCAGCATGCCCCCCCAGCATTGAAGGGTGTGCTTCCTAAGAACAAACGGTATTCTCTTACAAAACCACCGTGCAAGTATCATAGTCAGAAAACTTAACATTTATGTGATACTTGCTACAGTTATATTCCACGTATTTGATCTAATCATGGACTTCAACAATGTCAGTTGTCCCAGGAATATTATCTGTAGCATTTCTCTCCCTCCAGTCCAGGATCTAGTATTGCATTTAATGGTCATATCTCTTTAGTTCCTGTTAATAAATAAGAAAATTTCTCAGCCCCTCTTTGTCTTGATATTGGCACTTTTAAAGAACAGAGCCCAGTGATTTTATATCATTTTTTTCAGACTTTGTCTAATGTTTTCTCAAGATTAGATTTACATGGTATGTCCCCTGCTGGCTTACCTCTTAGGTCATGTGTTCTCCTGGGTCTCCCATCTGGAGGTGCATAGTACACATCTGTCCCTGGCTGGCAAGGTTAGTACATGGCTGTCCCTTGCTGTAAGGTTAACATTGAGGACCGGGCCACGGTGTTGTCTAGTTTCTTCACTGTAAGATCATTATTTTTCTCCTTGCAACTAATTAACAATCTGTGAGAGGCACTTTGAAATCATGCAACTATTTTGCGTCTCATAAAACTTCTCCTCTTAGATTTATTTTATTTTTAAAAAATATTTTATTTATTTACTGTTTTGGAGAGAGGGGAAGGGAGAGGTAAAGAAAGGGAGAGAAATATCAACCTGTAGTTGCCTCTTGCAAGCCCCCTACTGGGGACCTGGCCTGCAACCCGGGCATGTGCCCTGACTGGGAATGGAACTGGTGACCCTGCGGTTTGTAGGCCGGCACTCAATCCACTGAACCACGCCAGCCAAGGCTCCTAGTTTAATTCTAATTCTAATTTAATTCTAATTTAATCCAATCTCTTAAAACAGTCATTTCAGACGTTGCGCCCAGGTTTCCAGCTTATGGCGGGAGGGCAACCTGCCACGGGGACACGCCCAGGAAGAAACCTGCATGTAGAACAGAATGACTTTATTTTGTGCAATGAGGTTCCTTCTTCCAAATGAGCTCTTTCGAACACATCCAGAATTCTGGAAACAATTTTCTAAAGACTTGTACCTATTCTCTGGCAACCTTAATGTAACTCATTACCTTAAAGCCAGCCTTAGCTCAGACCCCTTGTCCCTACTTGCCTTGCCGGCCCTGATCTGAGTTCAGCTGCCCCGCACTTGTGGCCCTGATGCCTGTCCTGTTCTACTGGTCCCAATTTCTCTTTTAGCTCTCGTCTCAGCCCTGCTTAGCTTTTGAGGTCTTCTGTTCAGCTGATGTGTTCTATAGATAAAGCACATCACATTTAAAGCATCTTGCATTTTTAAGCTCATTTCAACCTTATACCAAGCCCATGGGGCAGCTGTTGCCATTGCTCTCATTTTATAGATGACGAAACTGAGGCGCCGGGAGGTTGGTAAATTGCCTAAGATCATACGACCTGAAAATGGCAGAGGTGACATTCAAACCCAGGGAGTTTTCCTCCAGAATTCATGCTCTCAAGCCCTCTCTGCACCATCTCTCAGCCCTATACGTATAGCACTAGGCCTGAGTTTTGGAGGAAATGGACCTGCCTTTAAGTCTTTGTTTAGTTGTTTAGCAGTTGTGTGGTCT